>PVJA010004728.1:0-83860 GCA_004027025.1 Myocastor coypus | reverse complement strand
GGGGGGGGGGGGGGGGGGGAAAGGGAAGGCAGGCCAAGGATCCTGACCCAGCCGGTGTGCGGGCTCAGTTCCCAGCGGTGGGGTTTGGGCTGGGCTGGGACAGGAAGTTAGTCGCGGGAACGCAGAGGCGGGGCAGAGGGGCGCAGGGGCTTACCCGCGGCGGGTGCGCAGGCTCAGCTCCCAGCGGTGGGGTTTGGGCTGGGCTGGGACAGGAAGTTATCTTACCATTCTTTCTCTTATTTTTCTCTCCTTTCCATTCTCCCTACCTCTTCCCATTTTGTCTTTCTCTTAAAGCTCCAAACCTTCCAATTCTAGTTCAGTCATCTCCCTTTTAACATGATGAAACTGATAGACAGGCAGTGGGAGGGCCTGTCCCGTCCAAGGTCGTATGGCCAATTATGGGCTGAGATCAGGAGAGCTGGGATTTGAGTCTGCAGAGGCTCATGACCTGGTCAGCACTCCTTTCACCAGGTCCCTGCTAATTATCTCCATGAAGTATTGTCTGGTGACCTTGCCTGGGCCACTGTCTTGGGGAAGGTCCTGGTGCCTTTCTGGTACCTGGGTGGTCCACTGCCTAAGTCACTTTGGAGAAGTGGTGCTGTGTAGTGAACCATAGCTCACTGCAATTTGCTGCATCCAAGGGCCTGTGGGGAACAAACAGGCCTGTGGCATCATGACTACCCAAGTCCACAATTTGGAAGCAATGGCGTTTGTACAGCTCTTTCCAGTTGCCTGTAGCTTGTCAACTCCCAGGACCAGGTAACTGATCAGCAGAAGATATTTTTTTTTCTTCCTTGCCATGGTCCTGGGGCCTCTGTCTTAGAACTGGCCTTCAGATTCCAGCCTCCCTAGGCTGGAATATAGCTAATTTTGAGCTTCTAAGAGGAACTAAGTGCTTTTCCATCGTTGGCCTCATTAACCATACAATAATGATTGCTGGTTCCCTAGCTGGCTGTCTTCCTTCTTTTTTGTTTTTATAGTAGATCTTTCCTGAGCGTCTATCTGTCCCTTTGGTAACACTTCATCTCTATATTCACACATGCTAGCCATATGCCAAGGAACTTAAGTTTCTGAGCGCCTCCTAAATGGTCCTGATGAGGGATTGGATTCTGCCAGGCCTCTGGATGCAGAATGGGGATTGTTTGGGAATGATTTGAGAAACAAAGCTCTGACAATCGAGTGTTCTTCTTAAATTGTATTCTGCCCCAGAGACCCAGGGCTGAATATTCCAGATATATAGCATTTCTTGTTTCACAGTAGGGTCCCATTTACCAAGCATGTATAATTTAGGTTAGTTTGAAATTTATTTTAAATTTAGCAGGCTCTTTGCTTATTCCAAACATAATGATGATTTATTGACATATGCATAATTCATGGGCTTTCATCAATCCATGAGGATATTAATACTGTACACACTTTCCCTGAAGAACTCTGTGGCTCTACATAGATGTTTCTGCACCCCCATACACATATGCAGTTGTTTTTGGAGGCAGTGCAATAACTCATCCAAACAGCCTGGCCAGCAGGGGTGGTTTAAGAGTCAGAGTTGATGGTACAGAGGGCTAGGGAGGTAGGGCTGTCATTCTTCCTGCATTGCCCTGGAAGACGTATGACAGGTACTACTGGTTGGAGCTCAAGCTCTACTTCCCTTCTTTCTCCCCTGTCCTCTGTGTTATAGAGTCTAGAAAGCAAAATAATCTCAGGTTGTAGCCTTGATTTTCATCATCATGACCATGTGACACATCCTTCTGGGAAAGTGGATGTTGTTAGATTCTGGGAGAGCTTCCATTCCTGGATAAAACAAGCAGACAAAGCCCAACAAAACAAACAATGCAAACTAAATCAAACCATACCACAACAAAACACAAGCCTCACAAGGAGAAATAATTCGCCTTACACTTTTAACTTATCTTTTTTTCTGCTTGTTTATAATACAGAAATAATGCTCAAAGGAACTGCAGCTCTCTTATGACCATGAACACAAAAATGAGTATTTCCTGTTAAAGATGCAGAATGGAGAGATTAGAAGATGAAACTCGCTGCCTAGTCCTGCTCTTGGACTATTACCCTGACATCTTATAAGATGGACAAACCTGACCTGTTTAAATCAGTTTGTTGGGCATTGTGTTGGGTATTACGTTAAGTAATATACAGAAAATGAAGTTTCCAACATCCTACTAGTTAAAGTCATGTGCTTATCAATAAGAACCTTAAAACCTTAGGTTCCAGGCTTAATAGTGACAAAAACTTGGGTCTACAATTACGTTAGAATTATTGTATTCTATAGGCTTTTTTGATAAACTATCTTCTGTGTCTATGACTGACTTGTAAAATGACACAGGTGACCCACTTCTGGCTCTCCTAGGGAGAGTCCTATGAAGTCTCCCATGAGCCGCCTCTAAAGTCTTTCCAATCTATCAAGAAAGAACAAACCTCCAAATTCTTCTTCTTGGTAGAGCCAAGTCCCTTTGCATTGACATCATCCTACATCTATTATTTTTCTATCTCATCCAACAGAGAAGCTTGATGCAAAATTGAAGGATTATGTCAATAATATCTGGCATAACAAACTGTCCCATGAATTTGGTGGCTTAGATTGAAACTCAGCATTGATTGCCTCTCTCATTCCTGTGGGTCGAAGGACAAGTCTGCTGGTCTGTCCTTGACTCCTTCATGCAACTGTATTTGACCTCTAGGATGACTCAGCTCTGACAGCCAACTGTCCCCTCCACTGTACTGGGGCTGGTTGTCTTTGGGATACTTCGATTCTCCTCTGCAACATCCCTCTCCATCAGTGTAGCTTGGACTACTTTACCTGGTGATTCAGGCTTCTGAGAGTATAATTCAGAAGCTGCAAGACATTTTAAGGCCTGGGACCAGGTGTTCTTAAATGTTGCTCCTATCACAGTCCTTTCACAGGGTCCCTCTTAGCATCACCATCTGTCTGTCTTTGTGTTCTGGATCAGCTCCGGAGATAGATAAGATGCTTGGATGCTGCTGTTCCCACAGGGCTATTGTTAATTAAGACACCCATCTCCAGAAAGATCATCTACAACCCCCACCCCCCAGTATAACTGTACCAATGGACAGTGGATGGAGAAAAAATGGACCATCAAATGGACAAGATATCCTAAGAAAAGAATTGTGATCTTCAGGTTCTTACAAATTCTGAAGTCTAGCCAAGTATTTGCAGGGTTGTCAACCTAGAAGCATGGGCTGTCTTTAGTTAGAGCTGAACTACCCTTCCCTAGGGTGGTTTTCTCATTCATCATTCTCCTTAGCTTTCAAGTCGTTGACATCTTCAATCTTCCTTTGAGCCCTGAGGTATCTTTCTTTTTATGTAAGCAGTGGTCCACACTGTCAGCCGAGAAGTTTTCTTGTCTTTATTCCATCTATAGGAAGTTGGGCTGGGGGCAAATCATTGCTTCCTTTAGTAACAACTGTACACCTTCATTAAGAGCATGTGTTTTCTAGGTAGAAGATTATTTTCCATCCCATTTGGTAAATGCCACACTGAAGACATCCTCTGAGGCAGACCTTGCTCATCTTGGCCTTGATGCATGCTACTGTGGCCTCTTAGAAAGCCTTTTGTCATGTGGAAAGGGGCTATGATACATGTCTTGAATCCTCTTGAGGTCCTACCAAGGGATGTTATGTCTATGTTTTTGATTTGTTCCCTACTCTAAGACCATTTCTTACTTTGAGAATCTTTTGCTAGCTGGAGAAACTATCTTGGGCCTTTTATATGTTGTCTAAATTCTTCTTAGAAAGTGGAAGCACTTTCCAATAATTCATCTCTCCTCCTATGATCTGTGGACATAAAATAAGCTCAATGGCCCTTGTAGGATGTCTACATCTTTTTAGCTGAATGTAAAAATTCATTAGGTTCTGTTCCCCACAGTACTACTGAAGTCCCTAGTGTTCTCGCATGTTCCATTTCTACATAAGATGAATCACCCTTGCTTCAGTCTCCAGATGTGGGCTGCCCTAACAAAGTCAAAATGAGTGACTGACGGAATCTGGGGACCCAAGGGGAGGAGACCAAGCTGAAGCTTGAGGAGAGAGAGGAATCTGGTGTTTGGGGCCCCATCTCTGCTCACCATTGCATCCTGGATGTGTAGGGACAGGAAAGAACTCTTTTTAGTTCCCATATTTCTGAGGCAGCTGCAGGGGGAGGGACTGCATTCAGCAACCCAGATCCATGGCTGGATCTGATTTAGAAGAATGAGATTCTGAGCCCCAAGCAGATACTGTAACATACTTAGTTATAAACCTCTGGGGGACAGAGGTTTTTGTGTTCTGCATGTGTAAGGTTAGGTTAGAGGGCTGGCAGTGATGGATTGCTCCTAAAGATGGCCAAGAGAATGCTGTGCATTGTGCCTGCAGAGGGAAGAACATTTCTCCAGCAAGAAGTGGAGTATGGTCCTTTCTCTGTCAATCCTTTCTGGCCCTGAGTCTGACTTTGGCCAATGGAGGGAGATATAAGGGATCTTATGGCTCCCTTTTCCTGGCCTTTAGGCCTAAAGGGACTTGCAGAGAAGTTGGCTGCTCTTCCAGGGAAATGCTATGGAGAGAGACTGGCCTGGAAGCAGTGCCAGGTCCCAGCTGTGTGAGCAACAGCACCATGGTTCATGCACCCACAGTCCACCTTTCTTGCCAGTCATGCCAGGACCTTCAAAGGGCAGCACAGGGAGAAGAATGTGCAGTTGAGCCCAGCCAACCACAGAGGCAGAAGACACAACCTACAGCAGTGGGTGGTGGATATGAGCACAGTGGCCTTGCTTTCTGCCCTTGAGTACCTCTGAGGTCAGCTCTCCTCTCTGCAAGGTCTGGACCACCTGGAAATGATCTTTCTCCACCTCACTTGGAGCCTGGCAGGTGTTTGCTGGCTCCCTGGAGTCTGTGCCTCTCCTGGAGGACACAATGAGCACAGCTGGCAGCACAGCTGCAAGACAGGAAGGCATTGAAGGGTACTGCAGAGATTTAAGATGAGATTGCTGCCTGGGGACTGGGCTGCACCCTAAAGCACATAGGGATGCTGAGCGGATCCGGATATCCCCTCTTCAGGGACGGTGCTGCTGCTCAGTTACTTACCTGCAAAGCCACACATCCTTTGGCCTGTGTCCCTGCATCTGGGTTGCCCACCCTGCCCACCTGAGGACACTCCACGCCATGTTAAAGATTGACTCGCACATATCTGTGATGCTCCTCCTCCTCCTCCCCTCCCCCCCCTCTTCACAGGGTGAATTGATCCTCACTCTGCTCCCCCGGTGCTCTCCTTAGAACCCTGTTAGCACTTCCACCAGCCTGATTTGTCTATCTGGGGCTTTACTGGTGGAATTCTATTGAACTGAGTCTAACAGGAAGTGCTAACAGAATAGCATCTTAAATGCGATAGAAGTCGTCTTTTCCTTGCACAGGAGATCTTAATTTTGTATTTTAGGGAAGGGTCTGCAATGTGTTCAGTGTCTCACTACTAGATTGGATTCATACTGATCCCCGTTTACAGACTCCCAAGAGTTGGGATTATAGGTATGTGCCACCACGCCCAGTCTCAATTGCTGTCTCAGCGTACCCTGGGGGGCAGGGCTGGCAGGGCAGGCCTGGCGATTGAACCTCAGCTCCTGAACCTGCTTGCAGGTGCTTGAATCCACTGATCTATTTGGTTGACCCATGCACAAAATCTTGAGGTTGGCAGTCCTGGGCTTATAGGTGCACGATGATGTCAGGGCACAGGGCTTTTATGTTCTTGGCTCTGCTGTGTAATTCCAAAGATAGCCTCAAGGTCTAACATGGCTACACAGGTCCAGTCTTTACATCCACATTCCAACCATGGATGGGTCTAAAAGAGCGCAACCCTTTGCTTAAAGTACATATTAGGCAAGTTACACATTTTGCTATGCCTTTGCTAAAGCTCCAGGCAAAGATGGGAAATAAAAAATACTTTTACACCTAAGTAGAAATGAAGGTTGTATAAGAAAGTATGGATGAGGGGCTTGAGAGATAGCTCAGGGGCATAAGTGCCTGCCTGGTGAGTACAAGGTCCTGAGTTTGATCTCCAGTTCTGAAAAAAAAAAATATGGGTGATTGATATACTGAGAACAATAAGTATGTTTCATCAAATATTTATCTTTCTTATTAGAGTTCCCTTCTTAAAGCCAGAAAATACACTGTATTCATTCTTATCTTCCCCAGTTCCACACCTGAGGCATGACAGATGCCAGTGGGTGATGGCCTGATTGTTCTGCTTGCAGACCTATGACCGTAGCTCCTGGGAGGGTAACACAACTCATTATTTAATCATTCAGGAGAAATCTGTCTCTGGTCCCCAGGTTCTACTTCTTTCCTTTCTGAATTTATCTTTCACAAGCCTGTTCTCCCCTCCCCTGGCGTCTCTAGTCCCCACAGCCATTGCCAAATCATCTCTCAAGCTCTGTACCTGAGAACCAGGGGTCTACAGCCTGGGAGAGACTGGCTCCCACTGGTCAAGGAAGTGTGGTGGTGGTGTGCGTTTCCATTAGGACCCAGGGAACCTGGGTTACAGTTTCAGTTTGGCTCCTGGGTAGATTTTGTGACCCTCCTAAGTCATGGTGATTATCTTTACCTCAATTTCTTTATCTGTAAAGCAAGAGGTACAGTGTCCTTCACTTGGAGGTTCATAATACAGAATAGCACTATTTATGTGTGTATGTGCATAAAATAAAGTCTGAAGATGTTACTATATGTTCACATGGAATAAGCAAGTAGTATCTTCCTTTACCACATCAGCTGCCAGGAAGGTCTTGGACTTAAAGGGCAGAAGGAGCTTTGACCTCTCTCTCTCTCTCTCTCTCTCTCTTTCCATGGACCTACATCTCCAGCCCTGTTATTTATTTTGAGATAGGTTCTTGCTCAGTTGCTCAGGCTGGGCTTGAACTTTTAAGCCTCCTGCCTCAGCCTCTGAGTGCTGGGATTGCAGGCGTGCACCACCATGCCTGCTCTGGGTGTTTCCTGGACTGCCTGAGCGACAACCCAGTGGCAGGAAGCCCTTCTCCCTCTGCAGGAGATTGTTCCAGGCCAGGCACAGCGGGCTGACCAGTGTTGCTTTCTCTGTATATTGGGAAATATTTTATTCAGCGCCCTGGAAGACTCCTTGCCATTGAATTTCTTGGGGCTCAGAGGCTTGACAGGTGGGATTCAAAGGTGCATGCGGGGCCCAGGTGTGGACTGGACTTTCACCCATCAGTATTTTGAGGCACTGCTTGGTTTTTGGAGTATTCACTGTGTTATAAAAGTTAGTGATGGGGAAAGGAAAATAAAAGGATATGAGCGAGGTCCAGGACACTGTCTAATTGCCAGGCAGGCAGCTGTAGAGTAGCTGGCTCTCCATGGCCCTTTGCCCCTCCTTCACCTTGCTTGGAGGATGTGGCTGAATGGGAAAGAAGTCCTTTGAGAAGTCCAGTGTGTGTCAGAAATGGTCCCTGAGCTGACTGCCCCTGATCTTCTGCAGGTCCAGCAGCCACAGTGTCTGGTGTTCCTGGGAGGCTCAGGCATGATGGTGGTGGGGTCAAGGTGGAGCGTAGGGATGACAGCGGCCAGATGAGGGCAGAGTGCAGAGATGATGGTGGTGACCGGGTGAGGGCGGAGCACAGGTCCCAGGGCCTTTCAGTGAGCTGGATGTGGTGGCATACACCTGTGACCCCAGCTGTCTAGGATCCTGAAGGAGGAGGAAAGCAAGTTTGAGCCCATTCTGGGTGGCTTAGTGACTTAGGGAGATCCTGTCTCAAAATAAAAATAAGATAAAATCAAGGGGCCTACTGCAGCGGAGCTGTTCCTGGGAGGATTAGGAACGCACTCCCTCCCTGCCTGCTGGTGTCGGTGCAGCAGCAGCAATGCTCCCCACGTGAGGAGGGTCTTCGGAAGCTCAGACTGTGGCCTTAAGCTCACTGCTCTTTGCAGATGACACATGCTCTACCCTAAGGACAAGATGTCCAGGTCCAATTCCCACAGGAAGCAAGTCAGAGAACAGTGCCACTTGCCTCTGATCTTGAAGGATGACAAAGCCCTGAGTGGCTCCTCTTCTTCTCAAGCCCTGCTGTTCTCAAATCTGCCCTGTTGGTCCCTGGAAGTCCGTTTTAGGCCCTTGAGGCTGGGGAGAAGCAAGAAATCTTTCTGATCTAGAAAGAGAGATGGAAAGGAAAGGGTTGGTGTCTTTGGGAGCTCTGTTGAGAGAGGAAACAAAGAAGTGTGGAGATTTCTGTGCTCTGCAGAGGCCAGGCTGGCACTGAGCGGCTGAGTTTTGTACCCAGGTTCCCAGGCTTTGTGAGGGCGCTGCTCAAGTTGCCTCCCCTGGCCCAGGCTCAGCAGGGGAAGATCAGAGCAATGGCTGGGAGATGGGCTCTGCTCATCCCACCTGACTGGGGCAAGGGGCTCTGGCTGGGAAGAAGCAGATACCCCGGTCCTGCTGAGAATGGCAGGGTGGCCACTGGCACTGGAGCTGCGGCAATGTGGACTCTAGAGTATCTGGGACATCCTTGAAATGTAAAGCCGTGAGAATGAAAGGAGTGCAGGGACTAGTGGGCACCACTGAGAGGAGTCACCAGTGGCACCAGATAAGCAGGAGGCGGAGACCAGGCTGTCCCATGCCTTCGTGGTCTGGTCCTCTTGGTGGTGGGTTGGCAGGGACAGCCATGGGGTGGTGTGGGCACAGCCAGGCTCCAGCAGACAGCTCCAAGGCAGGTCAAGGCAATACCAAGGCAGGAGCATGAGCAATTGTGCAGGGGCTTACGTGCACTACCGGACACAGGGAGAGGAAGGTCAGCCGGCAAGCCGAACGGAAGACGAGGGGGCAGCCAGAGGCAGGTAGCCGAGAGAAGAAACTCACCCGGCAGGATGGGAGAACACTGCAGGTGAATTTGACGCACATCCGCCCAAGTTTTGGGAAGGGAAACCAGACACATGAGAAGACGCTGGGAAGCGTGCAGCGTCTTGGGAGGGGTTCCTGGGCCTGCTGTTGATACCAAAAGGCAGGCATGGCTACCGTGTCTTCCCTAAAGCAGCTCGGCACCTGGGTGCTTTCGGCTGCAGGTGGGACGCAGGGAGCGCAGAGCCTGGCCAGTGTCTCCTGCAGATGGATGCAGATCTATAGCAAAGGGACCTGGGAAGCAAGGTGGAAAGTAGCAGAGCAGAACACTGGGCACATCACTGGATTCTGTGGCCTCAGTGTTCCCACCTGTGAAATGGGAGCTGTGATGGCCCTGACACTCACAGCTTTATGTTTCTGCAGAGCCCAAAGGAGAACTGTTCTTCTTCTTTGTCTCCTTTCCTCCCCCACTTTTGCTCTCCCCCCTCTGTTGCTCAAGTACTTACCGAGCACTCATCAGTGTTCCATGCTGGCCTTCAGCATGCTGCTCCCCTGGGTGCCGTGCCGAGGGCCAACGCTCCAAGATGACCAAGGCAGGGTCCCTCTACCCAGGAGGCTCAGTGCCATGAGTGAGTAGCACACATGGACCGATCTACACTTGGAAGCAGCAACGGCGTGCGTGAGGCCTTGCCGCGGTGCACACTGGGATCAGGCGTGCGTGAGGCCTTGCCGCGGTGCACGCTGGGATCAAGGCTGGGCCCTTCTGTATGACTTCTGAACTTGTCCGCGACCTGCATCTAGCATTAATATCCTCCTCAAGAACTTGCATGGCTCAACGTAGCTGCAGTACGAGGCCTGCTGTGCTTCACTGCAGCCAGGCAGAGGACCTCTCTGTACATGGCTGTGCTGCTCTCGAGTCTTCCTTACACGTTCTCCTGCCTCTCCACTTCCAGGTTTGGTTTACTCATTTCCTTCAGAGAGGCCTTGAGCCCCCTTCCCAGCTTGGGCTGGCTGGCTCTCAAGTCTTTCAGAAATTGCCTCTTTCTTGGCTCTTTCCCTCTGAACCCCTCTCGTCTCTGTGGATGGCGAAGAGTCTAGGAGCTTTCAATAAATGGAGCTGATCCAGCACCGGAGGAAAAGCAGGTGGAGGTGTTGCGGAGATCCTAAGAGCTGTGTCTTGAAGTGAGAATACGTTTACGGAAGAGAAAAGAAGGTAAGCAGGTCCTCTAGGGAAACCTACACAGTCTGGGCATCCTGGGTGGCTTGGTCAGGTGTGCGACTATGGGCCTGGGGGAAAGGTAGCTGCGCGGTGGAAGCGAAAGGCAAAGTTTTATGTATCTACTTGGTCAAGTATTATTCTGGGTGTGTGTGAGGGTTTTTTTTTTTTTTTAATTTCACTGGTGGCCCACTGCAATTGCAGAACATTTGACTGTGTATGTATCCGCTTCCTCTTAGTCCAAAGAGAAGTATATTCTTTTCCTTTTTTTTTCTAAGCAACATCAATAGGGAGGTGGGTCATGCCCACACACTGTACTCTGTAGAAAAGAAAAGAAAGGGGAAAAGAAAAAAAAAAGTAATGTTGATTTAGAAGGGTTAATGTTTAATTGTTTGACCAATCTTATATACCTATTATGTATTAATCTAAACTGATCTGATGATGAAAATATGTAATATAACCATTGTTAAATTTAAACAATAAAAAATTAAAACTTGAAAAAAAAACCAAAACAAAACAAAAGCTAAGATTGGAGATCCCATTCAAGTGAGCTATTCCTCTCCTATTTTCCAGAAAATAAAAAAAAACCTCAAACTACAAAAAATAAATAAATAAATAAATAAATAAATAAATAAATAAATAAAATGAGATGCACATTTGAATTGGTAGACTGAATGAAGCGCATTGCCCTTCCCACTGCGGGTATCTCATTTACCCAGCAGAAGGCTGGAAAAGGACTAAAAGGCCCAGGAAGGGAGCCGCCGCCTGGCCACTTGAGCTGGGCTGTGGGTCTTTTCCTGCCTTGGAATTTGAAACATTGTCTCTTTTGGGGTCTCGGGCTTTTGGGCTTCTGGATGGGAATAAGCCCTCAGTTCTCTCGGGTCTCCAGCCGGTTGACAGCAGCCCTTAGGAGGTCTCAGTGCCTGTAACCACTGTAGCACATTTCTTATCCTGTGTCTTTCCCCTCTACTGATGCAGATACCATTGGCTCTGCTTCTGTCATGAGCACTGCGCAGAGCGGAGGGCCATGGGCACAGAGGTGACGGGAGCGGGGAGTTTCAAGCCAGGGAGGATGAAGGCATGACGATGCCCCATTTTCACATCATAGCAGCCTGGGCAGAGATAGGGAGGCCCTGCCAGCTGAAGCCCCGAGCCTTTCTTCTGTCCCAGCGATGTGGCACTGTTCCTCCCTATGGGTGCATGTGAGGTCTCGGTGTTGCCTCTCATGGCCTGGATGCTCCAGCCATTCTTCTCTTCTTGGAGACACCTTGACCTGGGCTGGACTGTGGGTGCTGCGTGTGTTGGACTCTGGAAACTCCTTATAGGTCATGGGCAAGAGGTTCTAGTGGTTTCCTCCATGGCTTTCCCATGGGATCCTGGCCCACAAACCAGGGGAGGAAAATTCTGGCAAGATGAGAAGCCTAGACTCAGTCCTGGATGTGTTGGTGCTTCCTCAGTCCGTGGCTGATTTCCTTTACTATTTGGTACACTCTCCTTGGATGCCTATCTGCCTCAGGGGTTCTAAGAGCCAAGCACAGTATTTGCCTGTATGTTTGGACAGCATTTTATATGTGGGTAACAGTCCTTTGGGACAAATGAGGTGCAACCATCAAGTCCAAGAATGCCAGGACCCCAAGGGGAACGGGAGGCCATCGAGAGAACCACCAGCACCTCTTGCTCTGGCTTTCTTTCCCAAAGCAGGGGCTGTCTTTCTTGAGGTGAGACAGTTGGAAGTACTTTTGTGTCTTAATAAGGTGGTCTCTTTACAGCTTGTCAATTGGCCAAGGTATGCTCTTGGCAAAAACAAACATGATTTGCCTCAGACTCTGGAGTCAGTCCTAGGTTTTAATGTTGGTGCTCTCATTGCATAGCTATGTGGTTGGGGTAATCTCCTCTGGGTCCTTATGACACTGAGAGAGTGGTGCTTGCTTCACGGCTGGCAGTGGGGATCCTTTAATGAAGCACACATGCTGAAGCACTTGGCAGGTGGGGTATACTCCATAACAGACTCTTTTCCCTCTCTCCTTCCACTTCTGGAGAAAAGTTCTCCAGATAAAGCGATCTGTTCTCCCTTAAAGAACTGGAAAGAGTCCATCTATTTCTTTATTTTACTTATTCTGAAGATGCTTATTTCTTCCCGTATATAAAGGAATCTGCACTGGCATTTGTGGTAGGCAAGACCTGGGGCGACATCTGTGAAGACTGCAGCCAGCTAAGGCCAGTGGGAGAGATGTGCGTCAAACTCAGTTGTAGGAAATCGCTAAGGATCTGCTCCTATTAAAGCAGAACCATGACTCTTTAAGTCCTTTGCCTATTGTCTACTTGCAAACGAAAGGGCCCCAGAGAAAGGCTAGATCGTGATGCTAGCATGAAGAGAAATACTCAGAGGCAGACCCATGGGTGACTGGTTTCTCATTCGCTTGTGATTATGACTATTCAGTTATATTGGCTTTTGCTATCCACCCATCCACCCATCCATTTACTCATCCATCCATCCATCCATCCATCCATCCATCCATCCCTGTGTTTATTTACTCAGAAATAAAGACCATGATTCCAGCTCTGAAGATCTTCAGTTATGTGTGAGAAAAGAGAATACATAATCGCTTTAAAGCTCACTGAACTGAGTAAAAATAGCATAATGGAGACACATGTCAGACAGAGGTTATCAGAGGATAGAAAAGGATTCCTAGCAAGTGGCCTGTGACTAGGGTCTTTAGGACAAGTAGGAGTTTTCCAGTGGAGTGAAGGTTGTGTGGAGTACAGGGGAAATTCCTGAAATGGAGATGATTTGCAAAGATTGGAAGTGTAAGAAATCACACATGTTCTAAGTCGGGATGGGGTTCATTGGCTGGAGGGTGGAGCACAAAGGGACTGGGTATAGTTTGGGGGTGAGTTTGTGAGGTGACAGGTGGGCCTTAGAATGGCAGTTGGAAGTGGAATGCCAAAAGCAGTGGGATGGGAGGCCAGGAGAGAGAAAGCTGGGTGATTGCAGGAGAATTTATAGCCTATTAAAGTATTTTTTTTCTGTGACCAACTGTCCAGCTATTCCATGAGGTATAACACGGATGTTTCTTGTTTTTGTGTCATTTAATATTTGATTGAAATAGTATTTACACTTAATTTCCCCTCTCCCCCTTTTCTTGGCTGTGTTGACAGTATGAATACTACAGCAGCCAGGGTTTGTCCAGGCCATGAACCCCATCCTATAAGGCTGAGGCCAGAAAGCTGTGCTGGGCTTGTGCTGTGTCTGGATAGGATATTAGAGCTGCTATTTTGTCCCTGTCACTGATTAGAGTTTGACTATGGTGGCCGTAGCCCTCCCAAACCTCATCTAAGAGACCTTTCAATCCCTGAGTACTGGCACCTGCCAGGACTGACTGTGGTTGGTTAAACAGACATGGTGATTGCCTAAGCTGCCTCAAGTCTGGTGTACAGAGCACATAGGAGTGTGTGGTGTCCCAGGACCAACCATGGCTTCCTTGCCCTTTGGGGAGCTGTGCAGAACCCAAAGCTTCCTTGCTGGCAGAGTCACTCATTGTTCCCTAGGACATAGATCGTGATAGCCTGGAAGAAATCTAATAAGAAAACAAAGATACAATGATTGTCACAGATCATCAGGTCGTGAAGAGCTAAAGATTAAAGGAGAGTAGAAGTGGGAAAGGCTGCTGTCTAAGTAAGGTGCGCTAGTCAGCTTTCTGTTGTGTGGATAATTCCATGAGAATAACAACTGAAGGAGTTAAGGCTTATGCTGGCCATGGTGGAGCTATCTGGCCCGAGCACTGGGCACAGGCAGAGAGAGGCAGTGCCAGAATGGTCGGGAGGAGCTCCACGTGGACAGGAGCATCATGGTGCTGCGGACGTGTGCAGAGTGGAGGTGCTCACAGCATAGTTTGGGAAACAGAAAGAGCCAGGAGGGAAAGGGCCAGACACAGACCCACTCCACCAGGCTTGTGTACGGGGTTCTCTTTCCTGCAGCTAGGCCCCAGCTCCCTCTCCCAAAGTTTCCACATCAACCAGCCCCCATCAATAGATTAACCTCTTAGTGAGGTTGAACCACTTATGGACCAATTACTTCATCAAAGCCCTGTCTCTCAACATGGCTATGCTGTGGACCAAGTGTTGAGCATAGAAGACTGAAGGGGAACTTTAGAGCCAAATCAAGCACACAGGGAGCAGCCAGTTCCCTTAGTGAAGACCCATCTAGAACCATTTGGCCCTGCCTCCACCTGCCTGTGCTCTGTGCTCTGGTGGGCTGCTCCTGCACTTGACCCCCTCTTGTAGGCACTGGGAGAGGTGCTGTGGGACACAAGGGTGTGGATTCCTCTATGCCTTCTCAATGGCAGGAGTCCTCCTGTTCCCAATCTTCCACCACTGCAGGGCCCTTCCAGACACACTGGAGATGCTGGTGGCACCTCCAGTGCCAAATAAACTGTCTCTTGATGTGTTGGTGTTCTGTGTTGTTAGGAGAAGGGACTAGAAAGCTGGCAGACTGAGTGGTTCATCTCCTGAGAGTTCATAGGGGTGGTGCTGTACTGTGCCATGTTGCTCTGAGTCACTTCCTCTGTGAAAGAACAGACAGGACCAGGTCCACCTCAAGCAGCATTCTGGGGCGGAGGTAAAATTTGCCATCAACCCGGAATCCAACCCCAGTTTGCATGGGCTCACCTGCCCTTCATCTCTCATCTTCTGGGTGCTGCTTGAGGTCCGTCGCCCACTTGTGCTGCTGCCCTGTGATATATGACACAACTCAGAAAACACTCACGTGGGAAAGCTCTTGCTTAAGCCCAGGGAGCAAGTTGGTTTTCCGGCCTCCTCTGCATGTAGTGCCGCATTGTACACCTTCAACCTGCTTTGGGGCAGTGCATGGCCAAGGAGGGAGGCAGGTGGCGCATATGGGCCTTCCACTCCTCCTGCATTTCAGCTTCAGTGAAAATAGAGTTCTTTTTTCCTCCCCAAATCTAAATTCGTGAGTATGCTTTTTTCTTTTTTTCTTTTTGAGACAGCACCTGCTGTCCGTTGCCCAGATTGGTCTTCAGCTCCTGGGCTGAAGCAGTCCCCCTGCTTCAGCTTCTTCAAAGATGCCTGTCAGCCTGCTTACCTTACAACTCCCTGAGAACCTGAAGGACAACTTCTTTCTCCTGGCATTGAAGAAAGATGACCCACCTGTCTTATTTACTTTTTACTCATTGCTGGGACAAATACCTGACACTCAACATGAAGGAAGGAAAGGTTTATTGGCTTCTAGTTACTGGAGTTTTCAGTCCATATTCGGCTGGCCCAAAGCTGAGTGGAACAGGGCAGAGAGCATCCAGTTCATGGCAGTGGAACAGCAACAATTACGACGGAGGCCACCGACCAACCAGGGCAGCAGAGAACAATAGCTTCAGTCTGTCTCTCTCTATATATATTACATTCAGGCTCCCTGCCTCAACCTATTCACTTTAGGTCACACCCATAATCCCAGAAGTACTCACACCCATAATCCCATCAGTACTAAAACACATAATCCTAGTGGACCATGAGTCAAGTCTCAGACTCTAGAAGTCCTCGCCCCATGACTGCATGAGGCTTTGGGGGGACAACTAGATTTAACCATAACACCATCCATTCCTGCAGAGGTGCTCAGTTCTCCTGGAAACACCATATGGAAACATGACACTAATTCATGCATATTTTCAGGCAAATATCTCCGTACCCTAGTGAGCCTTGTAAATGCAAGGTTAACTTTCCAATAGGAGCAGCAGTTTAGTTAAAGAGGTAAGGCAGACATCTGGAAGATGTAGTTTTCATGGGGAGTCACCAAAATGATGCTAGCCATTATAGCTGGTTCTTATTTAAATGAGATTTCACTTTTTCCTAATAAACAGAAAACTACCTATGTTGGTGGTGTTTTTCAATGAACTGGTAGGTTTTTCTCCTCTTGTAGAAATTACAATTGATTTATTTTGTAATGCAACATTGCTCAACATTCACAGGCTCATTTGAATAAATTATTCATCAGCATTTTTTCCCCGCCTTTCGTGACATAGCATCCCATGGCTGCCTGAAGTTCATGAGCAAATTTCTTGCCATGGAGTCAGGGAACGTGGTGCAGCCACAGTGCACCCTGCAGAAGGAAAACCTCAGCAAGTGCTCTTAAGCAACACTAAAAACACTATGCTACCGGGAAGGGTATTAAATGGCCCTTGTCTCAAAGGGGAGGTGGGAAAGGTGGGGTGGCCTAATGTGCATGTTGTGAACTATTACCTGGAATCTTTGTTGTGGGCTGGAATGTGTTAAGCCAGGCCCTGCAAACACAGGCGCACAGGACAGCATAGTCGTGATGGCTTTGGGTGTATGCATTCATTTCTCTGTATCCTTTTCTGATTCTGGATGCAGATTCAAAGCTGATTGCAGAAGCTGGAGGTCTCTGAAAGTGCAAGGATCCTACAAACATTAGCTCAGGAGTGAAGTTTGCTATCAGCAGAACCTTCCCTGATGAACAGCAGAGGCACAAAGGGCAGAGTGGGGCCATGCTGGCCAGCAGCCAGGCCTGGGACTGAAGAAACCCAGCACCAGAGGAGCAAGCCCCTTGCCCGACCTGAGCATCTCTGGAAATCCCTCTCTGGGTTTTCCAGGTGGTGGTGGTGGTGGGTGGGGTGGTCAAGGGTCCAGGGGAAGGGCTACATGTACTATAGGGACAGAGAAGCTGTGTCAACCTGGGGCTCGGGCTTTGCCCCGAGTGAAATTCCAAGGTGGATGTGAATCCTGGCTTATTGTCCTTTTCTCCTTCTAACCAAAGAAAGAGTTGAGTCCTTCCTGCCCCTGGGAGAATCCTGCTCCAGAACAGCTGTCAATCTCAAGAACAATTCCAAGATCAGTATGTTCTCTGAGGGGCTCTTTTATTATTATTTTTAAATATTAATAGAACTAATTAAATATAGAGGTGTGTTCCAGCTCTAATCTGCAGCCTCTCATCTCTCCTCCCTCCCTCCCTCTTCCTGCTGTGCCAGAGTGTGTATTGTCAAAGTGTCAAGCGAGGCGGGAAGGAGGAAACCAGGCCAGATAACACAAAATTGGTATGCTGGGCAAAGGCTGTGGACACAAGGGACTTCTTTTAATCCAGTCCATTAATCAATTTCTTTGTAGAAATTGAATTAACTGTCTTTCATCAACATCACATCCCGGGACTTGAAAGCAATATATGCAGCCAGGAATGTAAATGCAGGGGGTACACATGCCTTGCTGCAGGTGCAGGGCTCTGTTCACGTCCCTTCAGGGTCCGATGCACGGAGGGCCCAAACAGAGCTGGTCTTGGCCGTGTCTTGCCCTGAATTTGGGCTCCAGCGGAGACTCCAAAGCAAGTTGTGCTTTTGTTTTTCTTGCTTAATATCATTTACAAAGGCTTCTTGCTCCATTTCTCCTTCAACTCGCCTTACTGTGTGATCCTTTCCATGGGCTTCAGTTGAACAAGTGACAACAGCCCCTGCTCTGTCGCACCTCTACCTGTATCCTTCACCCATCTGAGCCCAAACTCTTTCACAGGGTCAGCAATGTCTGGCTGCTAAGGGGAACTCAGCCTTGGGGTATAACAGAAAAATGTGGGTGCTTCATTTTGTTTTAAATTGGCTTACTCAGTTGGCAAATAAAATTATATATTTATGGAAATATATATTTATATACAGAGGAGTACTTGTTTCTGTGATGAGAACGTTTAAAATCTTCTCTCAGCAATTTCCAAGTGTGCAACCTAGTATTATGAACTACAGTCACTGCTGTGGTTGGGACCTTAAATGTCCCTCTCAGTCCATGTGTTGAGGGCTTGGTCTGAGCTGACACTGGTATGGGGAGAAGGCAGAAACCTCAGGAAGTGGCGCCCACTTGGAAGAAGTGGGGCATATTAGGTATGGGGACAGCGCTTTGTCCTTTCTCTGTCCTCTGTTCTCCCATGAGCAGCTTTGCTCTGCCATGTGCTTTTTGCCATGATGTTCTACCTCATCACAAGTCCAGGATCATTGGCCCATGGGCCTGTGTTCTACAACTTCTGAAACTATGAACCAATGCACCAACTTCCTCCTTCGAAGACTTTTTTTTTTTTTTTTTTCAGATCTTTTGTCACTGCAGTGACAATCTGGTTAACACAGTCACCATGTTATACAATAGATTTCTTGAATTTATTTCTTGTGTCTAAATGAAAGTGTGACCAACATCTAAAACTCCCAGCCCACCACTCCTCAATAACCATCACTCCTCTCTTTGCTTGTGAGTTTTTCATTTTTCGGATGCGTGTGGTATTTGTTTGACAGTGTTCTGATTTAGTTCATAGACATTTCTCTCTATATGTATGGAAATGCACTTCCCAGGGAGAGTTCAATCCCAGGGGCATCCCCCAGAGATTCGTTGTGAAGCAGAGTTGCTGTGCACTGCTTACAAGCTTGTTTGAAGTCAGTGAGTCAGAATACCCATGTATACAATGAGCTATACAAAGTGAGTTTATTACATATGTTTAAGTAGCAGAGGATGTAGATTCCCACAATGCACTGCAAACACATCTTCAGTCAGGATAGCTGACTGGAGAGGCTAGGGTTTCATCTCTCTGTTCTATTTACACTGCAGCTAAGGGACCCAACAAGTGGCCTGCCCTAGGCTTTATGTCCTGGGGAAACATACACTGGTGATCTAAATTGTTGAAGGAACTGGCCTGGGCTGTTCTGGTTAGTCCCCACTTAAGTCAGGATGGTATAGTCCTACAGTATTCTACATATATTTTCCATCATATTGAGGAGAATAGATTGGTTCATGGCCATCTGGAGAGAAGTCCTGTAATTTTGGCATTTTGCTCATTTAATCAGTAACTAATAGATATATATTGGCCATCTGTGGTGTTCCATGATCTCTGCTGGATCTCAAGGGCACATGGATTAGAAAAGGAAATTGCAGTGGTTTCTGTGGAGAAGTTGGTAATCAATGGGGGGGGGGCTGGTAGAACAGGAACTCGTAACAGGCTCAATTAATATGTGTTAGTAGAAGTTTGATGTCTGTGTAAGTGGGCAGAGGGAGCGGTGAAGAAAGAGTGGTTATTTGCCTAGATGTGGCCAGGAAAATCTGCATAAAAGAACTGAGCTCCGGAAAGGTAGATGGACTGTAGCAGTCAGTTTTCCTGTCATTCAGACAAAATACCAGACACATGTAGTATAAGCAAGAGAGGCTTATTTGGCTCATGATGTCATAGGTTTGCACCCATGGTTTGTTGATTCTAAGGGAGAGATGGTTGTCAGAAGGGGCTGGAGGAGGAAAATTATCCTGATATCCATGGAAAGATAGAAGAATGGACCTGGGGCCAGGAATACACTCTCCTAGGTTACCTCCCAGTGGCCTGCCCTTCTGATTAGGATGCAGCTTTCGATAGCACATTGAGCTGTCAGTTCATCAAGGAACTAATCCGCTGATGTGTATAGTGCACCCCAATGATCCACGAGCCACTCACCTTTCCAAAGTCTTACCTCTGAACAGAGGAGATTTGGGGGCAACACTTTAGCTCCAATATGTAACATACACCACTTGGCTGAAAGAGAGAGGGGTTGGAAGTAAACACCAATGCCCCCTGAGTTGTTTTTCCTTTTTATTACATTTCCCATATAATAATCAGAAAAGAACATAATCATGACATCCTATGCCTACAGCGCCAGTGGTGCAGTGCCCTCAGAATAGTATGGGGCACTTTTATTTTCCTGGGACCCTGCTCCAAAAGCACCTATCCTTCTTGTCAACCCTGGTAAGGCTAATGTGGCTTAATGAAGCTCACTGAAGCCTCAGCTAAAGCAGTATGCCGCTATTCTTTTGCCCAGGACACTCTCCCTCTGCCCTGGCACCTGGCCCTGCTATTGTTCTTCCTCTGCTGTGGTTTAAATGTGTTCCCCAAAAGTTCATGCATTGAAAGCATAATCTCCAAATTTCTCTGTTGAAGATATTTGGGAGTGGGCCTTTAGGGAAGTAATTGGGGTCAGATGTCATGAGGGTGGTCACAATGCTGTGATGGCATCAATGGCCCTAAAGAAAGAAAGGCTGGAGCGGGCATGCCTGTCTTTTTGCCACGTGATGCCCCTCACCCTGTCCTGATGCAGCAAAAAGTCCTTGACAGACACAAGAGCTGTAGTCCTGGTCTCCCCCGGCTCCAGAACTATGAGAAATGTTTTTCTTTCTCAGTTGCTCAGTATCAGACATTCTTTTACAGCAACACAAGAATGGAGTTAGACACCCACTCCAGACTTGAAGTACCAGGAAAGGGGTGGTGTGCCTGATTTTATCACTTCAGAAGAGTTCGGGCCTGGGGATACTTAGCACATGTTCCATCACTACCTGCTGTCTGGATGAGCAAAGGTTCCTCGTAGAGAGTCTGGTCTGGGGAACTAGAGGGCAGCTGGTGAGCAGCCTGCTTAGTGTAGCCATGAGCAGCCTTGCCTCCGAGATCCTAAGAGACTGCGAGTCACACTAAGGAGTCTGGACGTAACCCTGAGGCAGGAGGAGCCAAGGCGGGCTCATAACCAGGAGAGCGGCTTAACCTGATTTGTGCTTTAGAAACACAACTCGAGGGCTCTTTATTCCAGAGTTAACTACCAGGAGTCGGCTCTTATTTGATTTCCTAGGTTCTCACTTTCCCAGTTAAACTAAGTAAAGGAAAACAAGTTTTAGACTTCAGCGGTGGGCATGTTTATATCTTGAGGGGACATTCACCCTTACTCTGCTCAGCCCCTCTCCAGGCTCCTGTTACCCATAGTTCTGATCGGCCGTCCTCTTGGAGCCATGCCCTACAGCCCTGCCTCCTCATGGGCCATGCTCTCCTGCCCTATGGCTTAGTTCACACTAACTGTTCTGCCCAGAATTTCCTCCTTACCGCCTTTGCCATGTCTCACACTGCCTGTCCTGGGCTCAGACCAACATTCTGTACCTTGGTGAAACCTCTTTGTCCACCGCAAGCTGCCTTGTCCTATGGAACTTAGAAATCATTCATACTCTATACCCTTCAGAATCTCATAGAACCAGAGGGTCAGGCTGTAGAGGTCATTGGAACCCGCATCTTCTAATGGGAGAGGCAACCAGAAGTAATGAATTGTTATGATCATGCAGCTCAAAAGTCACAAAAGCAAGTCCAGAGTTCAGAGAGTATGATATTTAGCTTTTCATTATTACAACAAAATAACTGAGACTATCAGTTTATGAAGAAGATGTTTATTTTTAATTCATAGCTTTGGAGGTTTCCATCTATGATCTGAAGGTCTTGTTGCTTTTTGGGCTTATGGTGAGGCAGCTCATCATATCCTGTTGGCCAAGAAGAAGAAGAGGAAGAGGAAGAGGAAGAGGAGGAAGAAGAGAAGAAGAGGAAGAGGAAGAAGAGGAAGAAGAAGAGAGAGAGGAATCATGCAATCCCCTAAGGAGAAGAAGAAAAGAAGAAGAAGAAGAAGAAGAGAGAGAGAGAGAGAGAGAGAGAGAGAGAGAGAGAGAGAGAGAGAGAGAGAGAGAGAGAGAGAGAGGAGTCATGCAATCTCCTAAAAGAACACACACACAGATCTCCCACCAGGCCTCACCTCTGAAGAGTGTCTAACCTTCCAGTAGTGCCACGTGAGGACTAGGCATTTAGTCCCTGGTGACCATGGATCCCAACCACAGTGGATTGTTTCTCAAGCCTGTTACTTTTGCAGCTACACTAAACTGCTTCAACGGACCCTAAGCATCAGGTCCCATATTATTATTTAACTTTAGTACTGGACTGATTTCTCTCAAAAAAAAAAAAAAAATCACAAGCTCCTGAAGGACCTGGAGCACAGAGCATGTCATTTGTCTGAGGATAAGTATCCATCACATAGCAGTTATTTAATAAAGAATCATTGGTTTGAGACACTTCCTACAAGAATTATGACTTTGCTGTATTCATTAGGGTGCTGGGGAATTGAGACAAAACCACTGATTTTGAAGCTTGAAATGGAGCTGGCTGATTGCTGAGAGTGCACCTTTCTGACTCCAGGGTGGTCAGTCTGGAGGACCTCTGGGATATGCCTGGGGGTCCCTGGGAGAAGGGGCTGTGCTTATTAAATACCACTCATCCGTACCTCCCTTGGCTGTGTCTCTGTCTTGGAGATGAGTCTCACCTGCATAACATCACCATGGTTCTTCTGTCTGGCTGGATTTTGGGTGACACAGCCCGTTCTTTCTTTCCCTCCTGGCCCTACTGCATTCCACACTCAGCTCCTGGGTGGCGGCTGCTTCTCAGGGCTGAGACTCTTACCTGGTTCAGGTGATTCAGGTCTTTAGTGGATGACGCCTTCCCGTACCTGGTCGCTTTCAGCTGAAGTATCTTCAATCTCTTGCTGGCTTCCCTGGGCATTTTCTAGACAATCTTTCAAGCATGCTGTCTCCTGCTGGTATGGACCTGGTGCATCCATCCTAAGGAAGCACACAGAAACAAACCTGTGAGGAAGAAGATTACCATGATTTTAGCCATGAGAAGCAGGTCAGGAGCAGCTGTCAGTACATGTTGTCATTGAGCCTGGAGTTGGACAGGGTGACAAGCATGGGCAGAAGAGAACTAATCTCTCTGTTCTAGGCTGGCCCTATAGGGGCTGTCACTTGTACTGTTTTTCAAGCATCATTTTGTAGAAAGTTGCATTCATTGAGAAATGAGTAAGATGTCATCACCTCCCACCAGGGAGAACACAGGGTGGTGAGAGAGAGATGTCTCAGTGAGTTGTTTGGGAGGCAGTAGTTGAAGCAGACAAGGTGAGCGTCTGATGTAGCTGGGTGTTGGTATCTCCAGGCATGCGTCTCCAAGAAAGGGACCCTGATGCAGAAAGAGTTGTGGACTTGGAGGAGGAAGACGAACTTAGACCCTGGGGTCTCTTGTTACCCTCTGAGCCTTGTTGGTGAACCGGGGACAATAGCACCTTGCTTGTAGGCTCCTTGTAAAATGCAGGGAGAGGTAGGGGCTCAACAGCCACGGAATTTAGGAGAGAACATCAGATGCGTGCATGAAGGCAGAGGGCTTGCAGGGAGAAGTGAGCTGCAGGTGACCTGCACGCAGCTCTGCAGGAGACCTACTCGGAGAGGCTGTGCGGGCCATGCAGGGACTGCTTCTCCCCGCCACACTGTTAGGTCCAGTGGCTCCTGTGCAAGATTGAGAGGGAAAGCAGGTAGCCTGCACAGAAGTAGCTCAAGCAAACTCGCGCTCCCTGAGCATGCAGGCTTGTGCCTTTGATATAAACTCACACCCTACTAGTTTATTTATTTCATTTGGTTAGGAACCAAGACAACGAAGGCGGGAAGATATCAACTCACTAGACATACTTTTTTTCCCCTTCCCTTTTCCTTTCTTCTTAAGGAAAAAAAAAAAAAAAAAAAAAAAAAAAAACCAACCCTGGGCAACTGACCTAGTTTTTTATTCCCTTTGAACTCAACTGAGGCAGATCCTCTTCAAAGCAGGGTTGTAACACTCAGATTCTTTGCTTTATGTGGGTCAGAGTGACTCTCCCAGTTACTAAAAAAGAAGATGGGCTGTGAGCGCCATGTTTTAAAGCGGTCTTAGTATCTGGAATGTTCACTTTTAGTTTCCCTTGCACTAAGTGCTTGAGTCAGGCAGCTAGCAGGGAAAGGGTGGCTGAAGAAATGTTTGCTAGCTGCTTTTCAGCTCAATGATTTTTAGGAAGTTGCTTGGGGAAAAAGCAACCCCAGTGTATTTACATGTCTGGGGTCCTGTGCTGCAGTTTGCTGGATCTTCTGCATGTCATGGGGTTCAGGAGAGCAGGATGTGGTCTTTTATAAGTTACAGGCTTGCAGGTCACCTTTGGCGCTTTGGTGCTCTGCGCATGTGATGTAGGCTGACGTTAAAGTAAGTGGTGGAAGGAACTCTAAAAACACAAACCCACTTCCGCTCCCCGTTACATACATAGCTCTAGTACTCCCTTGCTGCATGTGTGCTGTGGGAAGCAAGGTTGGGCACTCGCATAGCGGGATGACCCGTCTCGTCTAGTGTGACTTGCTTCCTTCCTAATGGCTAATCTGCTCCCAAATTTCTCCCGGCTTGGTGTGTCTCTGGCTTGAAATTTTCATCACTAGGAAGCCACACTTTGAGTAGGATGTTACTAAATTCAGGAGTCTGCAGTCAGAAGACGTTTCGAGAATTTTTGCTGTTAGAGCAGGAATTTAGTTCATCAGGCAACTTTCTAAAGTGGCAGCTGGTGGAGGACACAACCCTCAGAAGAAGCTGGGCTATGGGAAGCTCTGGAGCCCTGAAGGGCAGGCAGGCCTAGGTTCATATTCTGCCCTACTCCTGCAAAAGAGCAACTCAGGGCAACCTCCAAGTGGGCCAGGCCTGCAGGCCTCTCTCTGCCTTCCTCTGCTGGTGGGAGGCCTACCTCAGTGCTCAGTTTCTTGGCCCTTCCCTGTCCCTACTTTCCAACCCCATTTCTGGGACCCTGCCCTTGCTCGGAACCTTGGGGAGCTGCGGCCCACAGCCCAGTAGGGGCGTGCTCTAAACCGCAATCCCTCCCCCAATATGTCTCCCTGGCTCAGCGAGGCTTCAGTTATGGCCGGCAGCCCAGGCCTGGTGTCTTCCCTCTGCTTCCTAATGTGAGATTCTTAGAGACAGCTGCTACACATTTTAACAAATAACAGGAGCACCAAGGCAAGGACTTTTATTGCCATATGAACACTGTAATTTCAACCTTTTAGAGCAAGTGATCTATGGAATCAACTCCAATAGGGGAGATGCAGCGTGAGGTTTTGGCTGCAGCTGTCTTACCTGGGAAGGGCAAAGTTCTGCAAGGACTTGGTTGGTCTGAAAGGCAGGCTGCTGGTCTCCAGGTCGGAAGCCTACCTCCCTGTTCTACAGCAAGTCGTCTGTGGGGATTCCTGGGGCTAAGCCTGAGAGGAGGTATGCTCTTCCCTCCCTGTGGTCCTCTCATGGGACACTGGTGACTGCTTTCTGCGTGCTGAGTCTTGGAAGTGTGGAGAGAACTCAGCCTCCATCTGCACTCGCACTGTTGCTCTGGGTGGCTGGTACTCCGTGTTTATGCTTGCATAGATTGTTACACTGAACTCTTGGGCCAGCTCTTTTGTGTGGGTGCAGCATTTGTGTTGCCTTACATGTAAAGAGCAGAGGCTTACAGAGGTTGTCTTGTCCAAGGGCAGCAGGTTGGAAGTGTGGGGGGGGCAGGTTCTCCCACTACAGAGCCTGAGTCCAGAGACAATGGCTTCCACTCTTCTTGCCTACCAGGTTCCAGCTATACCAAACCCATCATCTCCAGATCTCATGCATTATTCTGACCTTCAAACTGAGTCTTCCTAATTTTCTAGTTCTATGAAAGGAGTGGTAATGTGGTAGTCACCAAATCTAGATACATAGAGAGATGGCATAAACATCCGTTTAGTGACCAATAAGAATGCATAACAGGTCTGAGAAGGTGAGTGTTGGATGTGATATGGTGTAGGACTTGTGACCACAGGAGGGCAAGAGAACCAGGCTTGGTAGGAAGTTTATTATAAATCCAGGTTCTAGAGGGAGAGTCACAGTGTACCATGAAGTCTTCCAAAGGTAGGACAAGGCTTTGGCTGGGTGGCAGGAGCAGAAGTAGGGGGTACGCAGGAGAGTAAGCCAGGCCTTGTGTTTGGGTTTTCATGAGCAAAACAAGGCAGCCAGGTGCGACCACAGAGCATGGGCTTGGGGTAGAGCGGTGGCCCCTAGTAGTCTAGTACTTGGCCCTGGGCTAATTCAGGGGCTTGTATGTGAGTTCAGTAAGGTGTGTACAGCTTCAGACTCAGGACTATTTGGTTTGAATGTGAGAGAGATGGTGGAGTCTGAAACATTGAGTGTCACTGAGAATTGGCTAGCCCAGTGTGGGGGTCAGCTTCCATATTCAGTGCAACTTTAAGATGGTAAAACATCATGAAATAAAAGTATGATGAATACGGTCACACACACACACACACACACACACACACACACACACACAGAGGCACATGCACACATGCACCCGCACACGCACACAGACTGGAAGATATTTGTCTGGTGACAATCCACTCTTCTCCCACACTCCTGGATGTGGTCAGTCCTCTTGAGCACTTACCCATATTCCTCCAGTATTAATCATGTGTATCCAAGAGAGATTCGGCCAGACAGAGAAGGTTTGAGTTGCCTGAGTTCTACATTGACTCTGCAAGGTGTCAACTAATAACTTTTCTGTCCATGTCACATATGAGATTTTAATAGGGCTGTGTTGTCATGGAGCCTGGTGATTTTGTAGTCACCGTGACATGGTGTAACACACTGCTCATGGATTTGGGGTGGCCTTGGTGTGAACAAACCTTACTGTGCTGCCCGTCATCAAGTGGCACAGCACATACAATTGGGAACTGGGTGCAGTACTTGACAATGGTAATCCAGAACTGTGAACAGTTTTTATGTCTATCCCGTCCCGTCCCGTCCCGTCCCATCCTATCCTATCCCATCCCGTCCCGTCCCGTCCCGTCCCGTCCCGTCCCGTCCCGTCCCATCCTATCCCGTCCCATCCTATCCCGTCCCGTCCCGTCCCGTCCTGTCCCGTCCCGTCCCGTCCCGCCCCTGCCCCGTCCCGTCCCGTCCTGTCCCCGTCCCGTCCCGTCCCGTCCCGTCCCGTCCCGTCCATCATCTTTTTACTGTTTTAGCAAGTACTCTTGCTCATAAAAGTTTCTGTAAACAATCTCTTCTTGTCTCTTCCCTTCTCTTTCCTTCCGTTCCCTTCCCTTCTCTTCTCCCCTTCCCTCCCCTCTCCTCTTCCTCTATCTCTCTTTGTACATCTCTGTCTCTCTATGTCTCTGTCCCTTTCTCTGTTTCTGTCTCTCTTTTTCTGTGCCTGTCTCTGTCTCTTTCTGTCTCTGTCTCTGTCTCTCTCCCTCTCTCCCTCTGTCCCTCCATCTCCTTCCTTACTTGGGGTAGTACTGGGGATTGACTCCAGACCCTTCTCACTGAGGTACATTCCTAGCCCATTTTAATTTTTTTTTTTCTCTAGAGTTTCTTAAGCTGGCCTTGATTTGTGATCCTCCTGCCTCAGCTTCCTAGAGTGCTGGGGTCATAGGCTTGTAGTGCACCACGTCATTCCTATTATTCCTTTTCCACCCTGTCCATGGCCCGTTGCAGAGGGGATTATAGGAAGACTAGGAAACAGAATGTGTAGGAAATAGAGATCAGAACATTATGTACTGGGAACTTAGAATTAGGACTTCAAAGTTAAGAAATAGAAGGGAAAATATTGTTTTGCATATATGCTATAAAATTCTAAGTGCTAAATGAACTGCTGGTGCATTTTCCTGTGTACTCTGGGGAGACCTGTGTGTGTGATCATTTGCAAGGAGGCATCTTGCCAGTTATCGCAAGGCAGTGTGTGAACAACGCAGCATCACATACAATGATGTAAGCAGCATTAAATGCAGAAATTTAGAACACTGCAGTGGTAAGAAAACCTTTTTACTTTGTTTCAATACATACTGGTTTTATTTTATTTTTTTTTCAAGTTTCAATTTTTTATTGTTTAAATTTAACAATGGTTATATTACATATTCTCATCATCAGATCAGTTTAGATTAATACATATAGGTATATAAGATTGATCAAACAATTAAACATTAACCCTTCTAAATCAACATTACTTTCATACTGGTTTTAAAAACCATAGCATTACACATAAGTGATAGCATTGCCACCTTTTTCTTATGATAGGAGATATAAAATTAACCAGAAAAGGCACATTTGATAATAGAAGAGCATGAGGTGATCTTTCTGGTCTCAAGTAGGAAGCGATGCTGCTTGGAGTTTCTAAAGAATCTTTGTGCACGCTAACAGGCCACTCAGGCAACTCCCCACATCCAAAGCCAGACCTTGAGGACCTTCCAATTAGCCAGCATCCCTCTAGGCCAGCCCTTTTTATTCCCATGTTTTCTGTACTGATTTTCTGTGGGAAACCAGAAGAGTTGGGTGCTAGCTTCTGACGGGTGGGAAAATGGCCCATCTAGCTCTGCTCCTGGTTTTCCCCCATTCTGGGGCTCAGAGGGTCAGCTGTTCTTCCTGGATTGGATGCTGCCAGCCTGGATCAGGACCAATGGGGCCCTGGTCCTTCTGGAGCATTCTCTGGCCCTAGGGTTCCAATGCCAAATATATGTATGTGTATGTGTGTGTATATATGTATGTCTGTACAATCCAGCCCATGACACAAAATGATTTAAAATCTCTACCTAAATCTTCACCATGTCTCACGTGGATGCATGGATAATTTTGATTTTTTAATTCTTCAGTTTTAAGCTACTGGAAAGTTACAGAAAGCTTCTACATGTGTAGTACTGACAACTCTCCTATGCTCTTCTCCTAGACATCCTTTGAAGTATTTCCACTTGTCCCAATGATGTCCTTTACAGCAACATGTCCCAATCCAGGGCTACCAGATACACCCAATCATCACTTCTCTCTAGGCTCCGCCAGTCTGGGCCAGGTGTCTACCTGTCCCTCCTTGACTTGAATGCTTGATTCTTTTTTATTCTTTCAATTTTGAAGTGATCATAGATTCACAGGAAGTTGCAGGCACAGCAGAGAGATGTCTCATAGCCTTTACCCTGCTTCTGCTCATATTGACGAATCATCTCCAGAAATAGAGAACCCGTGGAATGTGTAATTTCATACCCATGATTCAGACTGTCATGACTATAGAGCTGACAGGTGCAGCCTCAGGAGAGCCAAGGCACAGATGGGGCCTGAAGGCCACCTGCTGGAGCAACCCCTCTGCTTGGGAGGCTGCTGCTCTATTCTATTTCAGCCTTCAGCTGACTGGCTACGTCTCTTGTCCAAATTGGCTCCAGAGCTGCTTCTTATATTGGTTCCTGGCTCTAAGCAGATCTTGCAAGTTCTTGACCCTGTTCCTGACCTTCCCCAGGGTGGATCTTGCTACCCTTCCATCCTCCTCTGGCCTCTGGGATTCCTATTATCTCAAGTGAGGTCTTTCTGCTCCTCTCTGCATCACTGAGAAGCCCATTTGTCTCTTTTGCTATTGGACACTTTCTTGAGTAGTAAAATGTGGGCCAAAGATTCCCTTGGCCTTATCAAGAATCACTACAGATGAATTATCTTCATGAATATTGAATATGATTATATATCCCAAGACCACAGCCATGGTGTGATATTGTGAGAACCCATTTTAAGTTTTGATCAAGTATATTAAATGACAAATAAGAATATTGAATGGGATATAAATAATTTCAATTTCAATAGACATAATGCAAACGTGACCCCTAAGATCTCTGAAATCATACCTTTGTGGAATAAATTTTTTTGTTTGCTTTTACAACATCAAAATTTGCTAACCTTCAGCTTTTAGAGTTAACATCCAGCTTTTTAATTAGAGTTATTGGATATCTTAAAACTTGGGAAAATCCTTTACATTTCTCACTATTTAAGATCTAAGCCAAAATAAAAACTTTGACCTCCTTAAACAACATGAGGCTCTTATTGCTTTTGCCCCTTGTCCTTTTCTGCTTTTTGTTTCTTTAATGTTTGTCTTATTTCATCAATTTTATAACCACATTTCATGCAAATTATTTAGAGCTATTTATTCTTAGTCTCAATGGTTACCACCAAGGATTTGGAATTTCCTCAGAGACCTACAACAAACACCATTATTGATTCCAGTGTTCTTGAGAATGTTTTAAGTAATCACCTATACATTCTAAACTGAGAATATATAAAATGATTTTCTGCTTTTATAGATAAAATAATTGGGCCACATTATTTTTCCAGAATGCTAGATTTTTTTCCCCTTGTGGTTGGAAATTGTTATCAAGTCTGTCTTTTAAAACACTGATTTTTTTTTACAGTAGTAAGTTGGATATAGCTTAGCTGTTATGTTTCTCAATGTAGTTTCTACTTACTTTGTCTAAAATAGGCAAAATCATTTCACATTTTTGTTGTGCAGATGAAACACATTTTCTACAATGTTCTTTTGTTTCCAGTGCTTCCTATGCTGGTTCCTGGGTGAAGACAGACAAGGGGCACTGGGCAAGGTGAAGAGAGAGAAACAGAGCATTCTATACCACAATAGGCCTTTCTCTGGGAGTCATGCTCTAAAGCCACATAAAAAGAATGCTGCAGTAAATATGTAAACATAGTTGTTTATTTATGTAGTCATTCCATTACATAGTAACAGCCCTTTATTCTTATTGCTAAGCATTACACAGTGTGCATAGTTGTGTGTGTTGTGCTTTCACTTATTTTTGTAATTGTATTTCATTTATTATTTATATTTCAAATTTTATTTTAATTTTATTTTTTGTATTTGGTACAGAGTCTCACTATGCAGCTTGGATTTGCAGTGATCCTCTTCTTTTCAGCCTCCCCAGTGCTGGGATTACAAGTGTGCACCGCCATGTCTGGTTTCAGGGGCTGGCTCAGCACACCTGGGAACCAGACCATGGCAGCTTAGTCTGCTGAGATATCTCGTCGGCCCTGTGCTGTGCTTTTGTACATGGCAGTTCAGAAAGTTTGTCTCCACTGACATTGTCTCCAGCACACAAGGAGAGTGCTGCACTGTGTCATAAATGATGTCTAGGAAGCCACCAGTTTCCTTGGTAATTCACTCAATTTTGCATGGATCTACTTTATGGAGTGGATTCTTCACCGAGACCTGAGTGCATTGCTCTCCCACACTGCAGAATAGTTTTGAAGGTCTTCTATGCCATCAGGGCTTCACTTTACAAATATGTCTGAGCATCTATGTGCCAGCTCCTGTCCTAGGCATGAGGGATCAGTGAACGAATGACACAGACGCAAGTCTCCACCTTTATTGAGCTTCTGTTCCAGGAACATTGATATTAAACACACTTAAATACATAAAATGAAGCCATTATTTGCAGTAGACTGGCTCCAGGGTATCTCATGGGTTCCAAAAACATAGATGTTTAAACTCCTTGTATAAAATGGTTCAGGGTTTTCGTGCAGTCTACACAAATCTTATATACCTTAAGTTATCCCTAGATGACTTCTAGTACCTAATTTAGAGTAAATACGATGTAAATAGTTGTTATAATGCATTGTTTATACAAAAATGACAAGAGAAAGTGTGTTCCTATTCAGTACAGATGCAAATAATTTTATTTATTTATTTGGTACAGGGTCTCATTACCTAGGTCAGACTCGTAGGGATCCTTTCCTGTCTCAACCTCCCCAGCACTGGATTACAGGCATGTGTGCCACCATGTCCAATTTTTCAAGCCACCAGTGCAAGTCCAGGGATCTGGGGCTGGGACAGCATGCAGTACTGGGGACCAAACTTGGGACCTTGCGCCTGCCAGACAAGCACTTAGACTGCTAAGCTAGCTCCTCCTACCCTCCTAAATATTTGTGATGTGTAGTTAGTTGACTCTTGGGTGTGGAACCTGCAGGTACAGAAGACCAACCATATGTGTATGTTGAATGGTGACAGGTGCAAAGGAGAAAAAAAAAAAAAAAGGAGAAAGAGCAGTAGGAAGTAGAGGATGCTGAAATTTTAATAGCATTACCAGAGAAGCAGGAAGGACTTACAAAGAAATCATTGGATATCTGAGGAAAGGGAGCTGAGAGATAGGCAACAATAGGTAATACAAAGGCCCTGAGGCAGAAACATGCTTGACATGTTCTAAAAAGAGCTCCTTTGTATGAGGAGCAAAGCAGAGAGTGACAGAAATTGAGGTCAGCGACCCAGCAGAGGCAGATCGTGTAGGCTTTTGAACTGTGTGTGAGGACATGAGATTTTAGTCTGAGAGTGATAGGTCATTATTGGAGGAACTGGAGCAGAGACATGAGACCCTATTTTGATAGTTCACTCTGCTGATGTGTTAAGAATAGACCACTGAACAGCATAGAAACTGAGAAGACAAGAAGCACTTGGGACAATCTGGGAGACTTTCTGTCCGATCAGACAGAGGGCTTAGTAGTCAAGGCTGTCAGATTTCAGATACAATTTGAGGACAGAAAAAGGTTCTGACAGTTTGGAGATAATGTGTGAAATAAAGAATAAATGAGACTGACTCTAAGGTTTACATAAGCAGTGGGCGAGGTGGAGCTGCTGGTAATTGAAATAGAGGAGAGGTGTAGTGTGTTAGGTAAGATCCTAAAATGCAATTCGGACACGTGGAGAGAGAGATGCCTTTTAGACACTTGGGTACAGAAATCTAGAGATGTGCTTTGGACACATTGAAGTCTTCTGGACACCCAAGTAGAATGATGAGTAGATAACCAGATCTATTAGCTTGAAGTGGGAGTCAAAGGTATAGGCTGAGATGTATATTTGGGAGTATCAACATAGAGGTGACATTTAAGACCATGAAAGCAAATAACACAGGCCAACCAGAGACTGAGAGAAGGAGAGGGGAGAGGGGGGAGTGGAGAGGGAAAAACTGGAACATAGATCAGGTCCTTAGATCATAGCAAGGGTTTTTGCTATTCAAGGGAAAAGAGAAAAATGTACCTAGAATGGAAATGAGGACCAGAAAGATTTTCTTAATGAAAGAAATAACCATCTCATGTATGTTATGCTTGTTTCCATTGCTGTGTAACAAATGGCCACATCCTTATGGAGTTAGCACAACATGAGTACATTAATTAATTTTTTGTATTACCTGGCAGTCCAGGTGTGGAAAAGTTTGGAGCCTCTGACTCATACCGAGGTGTTGGCTGGATGGTCTTGGGAGCCTCTTGGAAACTGGGCATCTTTTTCCATGATCACATACCTGTGGGGTGAGTTCAGTTCCTTGAGGTTGTAGGACTCAGGCCTCTGTTTCTTGGCTAGCTATAAGCCAGGGCCACCCTAGTCTCTGAGATGACATCTTGGTCCTTGGACACATGAACCACATTAACAAGTCCTATCATAATATGGCAGCTTAAGTTGAGGCTGGAGGGAGACTTCAATAAGTCAAGACCCATCTGTCTTTGAAAGGGCTTCCTTCTGATTAGGACAAATCCATCCCAGCAATTGAATTTGGCTCCTTTTACCTTTGCCGTGTAGGCTGAGAATCCATTATCCCAAATGACTGGGGATAGTATGTTTTAGATTTTGATAGTGTGGTGGATTGCCAACTTCCTGGTGAGGATGGCTGTGGTGCTTTTTGAGGGAGCTCTGGTTTTTCCTTTACACATCACTTCCTGGCTCCAATTCAGATCCCTCAGCCCATTAGCACAGAACCTTCATCCGACTGGCACAGATGTTCTAACTTTTACCATTCACCTTTGGGTCTTCCCAGTGCAGATCCATGAAGCAGTCCTGGATGAGACGTTGTTGTGGGTTTTAGGCCTCCAGTTGGACTTGTGGAGGCATTTTTATGGGTTCTAGATCTTCAGCTGGATCCATGAGGGTATTATTGTAGGATCCAGGCCCTCAGTTGTATTCTTTGGTCTTTAGTGTGTGGACAGGTTCCCTGCACTGTCCTTAGTATGCCCTTTGGGTGATTATTGTAAAAAAATTTATAAAATGTATGTCCTGTACTGTAAAAAAATTCCAAGCTATGACAGATAGTTTTAGATTTAGAATATTTGGATATATATCATGAGCTATCTTGCAGATGAACTCAAGTCTAAGCACTAAGTTCAATCATGTTTCATATAAACCTATACATAACTTGAAGTTGATTTTATACAATATTTTTAGTGTACCTGCACTTAGACTCTAACTTGTCACATGATGTTAGGTGTAGAATTTGTCAGTAATGGTGTTACGGTAACCCTTAAAAGTTTTCGATTTTAGAGAATTTCAGTTTTGGGGTGGTTGGTTCAGAAATGCTCAATATACACTGTCTGTCTGTCTGTCTGTCGGTCTGTCCATCTGCCACAGTCATATTGTATCAGCTAGAGTCAAGTCATAGATTCTGCCTGCATTCTAGGGAAGGAAGTTGTGGAACAAAATGACCTATGGAGCTCATCCTTGGGTGTGTCTGCCACACACCTAGGGGAAGAAGCTAATATAGAGGAAAGAATTTGAATATGGAGGAGGAAAAGGGGGAGAATTCTGGGAAATGCTTATAAGTAGGTGAGAAAGGATGGACTTTGGGGCACGGGTGGATGCATCAGGCTGAGCTTGCTGTCCAGCCAGGTGTGGATGAGAGCAGGAAGTGGGTCAACATACTGGACGCCAGTAGACACAGTGGAGTTGGGGACTATCTCTCTTCTTTCTACTTCAGTGATCTCCATAGGAGTGACAGAGGAGTGACAAGGCATAGGAGTGACAAGGGGCTCAGAATGAGATAGAGAATGAGACTATGGAAACGTATTTTAATGTATTAACAAATCTTGTGTCTTACCCTGTTCCTCACCTCTCTATATCGATTATCGTCATGTCCTTATACATCGTTCTTATTGGTTGTCTCTTCTCACCTTTATGAGAGAACAGGACCTACGGACTCAGCACTGGAGACCCACTGGGGGCAGATGGACAATCTAGCCGCCTGCCTGAGAGTGGTCAGGTGCCAGGCTGGAGCACTGCAGGGAGGACCAGGTGAGCCACTCAGGCTTGAAGGAAGGCAAAATCAAAACACAAATGGAGATGCACACAGCCAAACTGCTGGCTCTGATGGAACAGGGGTGGACCTCGTGGCCTAATTGCCATGGTTGGAGGCACTCAGGCATTGAGAACACATTTAGCCAGTGATTCAGAATGCAGAGCCACAAGGCTAATAGACATTGCATATTCAATATTTTCATTTATGGATCATAAATGCAGGGCTTGTCCTGACTTATAAACTACATGGAGCACCTGTATCACTATGTATTTTCCCTCCATAATTTCCCAGGTAATTAGTTTTATGGAGCATTGCCATTTGGCACATCTCTACCCCTTTCCAGATACTCCTGGGAATGTCTGAAATGCCAGGAAAGAAATCGCACCACACAGCTATATTTAAAAATTATATGAACATAATGATGCTCTATAGGAGGAATATCAAGTGTTTCACACTTAGTCTGTATTGAGAAGCAGATTTCCCAGATAGCCTTAAGCTTAGCTATACCTCCATTCCTCCACAGCCATTGATGCTACCTTTATTATATCCCAGAGTGGCACAGGATGCTCTGGGAGGTGTGTGTTGCTCTAGCCAGGCATCTGCTAACTTCCTTCTCTTTTCTCACTTGATCTGCACATCTTCACCCTACCTTCCGCAGCCCCATTGCAGAGGTAGCTGGAGCATCTCTTCCAAACAGCCATCTCTCCTGGTGCAGCAACTGGCCTTTCCACCCCCGAAAGGGTCTTCACTTCTACTGGTAACAGGGGGCCTTGCTGCCTGTGAATCTACAGTCTGGTACACGCTGGATCTGGACATCATTTTGAGGCCAGGCAGAAGGATTGAGTTTGTAACCCTGGTAGCTGTTGCTCTGTCCCGCTCTTTCTGCATACTACCCTGTTGTTCTCAGAAGTGACTTTTGAATCCTTTCATAAGACAGGGAGGCTTGTCCCCAGGGGGATTCGCTGTTGCTTCCTTTGCAGAAATGAGTTGTTCCAGACTAGACACACTTTCTTCAGTTTACGCACACCGCACAGCTAGCAGGTCACCTGAGTCCTCTAGCAGTTTCCCATAAGGCTCTGCCTCCCCACCTAAGTCCCTGGGACTTCATTCCTCTAAAGGAATCAAGGGAGAGTTGCTCCAAGGAAAACTGATCTTCTACATCCAGTTGCTTGTTATTTGAGCGGCTCTATTATTTTTGCAAAGGAATTGGAATTATAGAACTTTTGATAGCTGGATTGGTTTCTCTTGGCTGTCAAAGACTTGCATGAGGAGCTCCAAGATCAAGGGAAGAGAAGTTTTCCTAATTGCTAATCCTTGAGATTTGGATTTTGACAACCATGTTAGGGCGTGTGATAGGGGACAAGAAGAGCAACGTGGTATTCTGAAACAAAGCTAAGTAAAAGGGAAACCCAAGCTGATGACGCAGGCCTATTACAGAGGGCAGAATGGTTGACATGGCCATGGGTTCATGGTGGAAGTCCCTCTGAATGCAAATTGATGATATACTCATTGATTCATTTCATAACTGCTCACTTACTCTGTCAAGCGATGGGCGAAGCTTCGGTTATACTCTGGTGGCTAAAATCTGCTTTGTGTCTCCCCTTTGAATGTTTGTCCTTGGAATATGTTCAGTAAATGGTAGCTATGAATGAGAGCCAGGCCTGGGATGCAGGGCTTTGGTTCCAGAGGTCAGATGATTGCTGCTTTGCTGTGCTAGTCCGGGAAGAACTAGGAGTGGACCACAGAGTGTGGGTGAGGACAGGGTAGGAGATGTGTGCCGTTGTTCTGAGGGCAGTCGGATGTTCCAGGATGAACCCATGAGCTAGGCTGTGGAGTAGAGAGGATGGGGCAAAAGGGGCTGAAATGGGGAGATACTGAGGGCTCTGCAGTGACCCAGGCCAGGGTCTCCACATTATTCTACTAGGCCCTCAAGCAACAAAAAGTCATTGAACAGGGATTTCCAGTATGTGTATTTATTTCTAAAAATAGGCTGACATATCATGTGCATTACTTTACATATAACATGTAACATAGATGTGATAGCAATTACATTATGTATTAGTATATATGTAGAGATATAATCATATACATGAAAGAAAGCAATTGTATTGATTTAAAGATAAAGTACCTAAAGTTTTTAATAAGTGTTGTTTTCATGATTGAATATGCTTCATTATGCTTATTGAGTCTTGGCCTGTCACTTTGTGATAAAGTAACTCAAGCATCAATTTTTAACTGGAGTTTATTTCCATAGTTTTATTATCTGTCCATTGCTTGCAAAATACCTTTCACAAAGATATGTAGATCTTAGTACAAGAAATATACTACTGACTGCACTTACTAAATCATGATGTTCAGTATTTCAGTCCCATCTACCAGAAATACGAAAGTTTTTATTGGTTTGGCTAGTAAATTTCTGTTTGCCTCTATGTCATTTGTTCCTGAAAACAAATCAGGAAATGTAGCATTTTTCTAATTTCAACAAATGGATTGAGAATTTGAAAGACTGAGTAGTCTATCTTCAAATTTCTGAAGTGTTTCTCCATGACAAATTTTAAAAGTAGACCACATATCATTTTTGGGTAACAAAATAGAACAATTAGATATTTTTGAAATATCTATTTTAAGATGCTCTGTCTTCTGTGTATATATTTCCCTGGTAAACTTGACAGTGCAGGGTGACTTTGATAGAGTATGACTGGTTGTTCAGGTCCTGTAATCCTGATCCCTGTCCTCATGTGATTGGACAATATATTCATTTATATATCTATATATCCGTATAGTGGTTGCTCATTTGTGTGGCTTCACTTTTCATGGTTTCATTTACTCTGTCAGCTGAGATTTGAGAGTATTAGATGGAAAGTTCCAGAAATAAATAATTAACAAGTTTTAAATTGTATGTCACTCTGAGCAGTGTGATGATAGGTGCTGTACACTGTCCTGCTCCATCCTATCTGGGACATGAATCCTTCCTCGGTCCACCATGTCTATGCTGAGTACTGCCCCCTTTTGTTAGTCACTCAGTGCCTGTCTCCTTTATCAGATCTGTCAGTACTGGAGTGTGTTCAGGTAAGCCTTATTTTACTTAATAATGGCCTCGAAGTGCAAATGTGGTGATGTTGGCACTTTTATTATGGTGCAGTGTTGTAATTGTTTTACTTTATTCGCTGCTGATAATGGCGTATTGTGGCTAAGTTCTAGATTAAAATTTATCTTATATGATTATGTATGAGGAAAACAGTCTGTGTGGGGCTTGGCACTATTTGTTCTATCAGGAATTCACTGGGGGTGTTCGAGTATAACCCTGGGAGGGTGCCTCAAAGGGGTCATTAAATATTCCCAGCCATCCCCTTCACCTCCATCTCTACTTGTTTCACCTCCTGGAAATAATGAACATCTGGGGCAGATCATGCATTTCTCAGTGATGTGTGTGTGTGTGTGTGTGTGTGTGTGTGTTCTTATGTGTATTATGCACCAGTGAACTTGTGTAACTAGGGTTGCCAGTTCTACAGCCTCCTAGTTATATTGCTAACCCAACTCTTCTTCCAACATGTGTTTCTTTTTTTGATTTACTTCTTTGCCTCAGTTTCCTTACATGAAAGCTGGTGACATATAGCAATGGTAGGAATCTTTGTACATGTGAAATACTTGTCCTGGGCTCAGCATAAAATAATCACTTATTATACTCCTTTATGTCCACCCAGTCCTGTATGTGCACCACAAGAGAAATCATTTTCTTTGTTCTTTTTTTTTTTTTTTTTTTTTGTGGTACCAGGGATTCAGCTCAGGACCTTGCCCTTGCCAAGCAAGCTCTTATTCTATTGAGCTATTTCCCTGGCCTGAGAAATCATTTTCTTAGCAGTGTATTTCTCCCATAAGCCTTCTTTGTGTGGCTGATCAGTAATGAAATATTTTTATACTTTCATAAGCAAGAACATAGTTTCTCATCCAGTATCACTTGGGGTACAGCCTACACTGGCATGTCCCCTGTGGCTGTCTACTCTCTCACCTTGGTGAAGAAGGTTTGCCTTCCTTCACTTGTTCATCATTTAATCTTCACTCTTTTTTTTTTTTTTAAGTTTTTTATTTTATTTTTTTTTTATTCTTGTTTCAGAACCTTTGTTTATTCACTCATTTTTATGGCCGGCTCAGCCTACCCCAAGGTCAGGGCTGGCGCAGCATGTGGTGCCGGAGATCAAACTGCAGTCCCTGAAGCTGCCCAAGCTTCCCCAAGCAGGGGCTTTAGACCACTGAGCCATCCTGCCGGGCACCCCCTTTTTTTTCTATTTAATCCCTCACTGTGATCCAAGTCTTGCATGTAGAGTGGATCATTAAGGAGTTCTACAGGACAAACTGACTTGTCCAAAATTATTCCAGTTCAAGGACAGGGTGCAGGAGGTGTTGGGACACACAGCTACCAGAAGATGACAAGTCCTGCCCCTAGATTGTCACTCACAAAAACTCAGAAATACTCTGCCCACCAGGAAGATGTGGGGTACTTGGCAGTGCCTAGGAAATCCAAAGGGAATTGGAAATAGGGGGGTCCTTTGGGACACTAGGGAGAACAGAGGAGGATGAGGTGGCACAGATACGTCCTAAATTCTGTTGTCCCTGGAGACACAGTGCCCACTGAGTTCTGCTGTAGTTGAACTTGGGTCGTGGCCTAGCCATTCCGCAGCCCTCTGGCCTCTTCTCACCATGACTTCATTGCCACTGGAGATTCACCTGCTGTTCCCTGAAGTCTCAGACCTTTCCCTCCTTTGCTTGCTGGCTTCTCTCTTCCCAGGCTGCTCAAGAGCACCTTCTTGAGGGAGGCAGGTCATGCCTACACTGCCCACTTCCTGGCCTGGTGCTTCTGCTAGGGTCTCCCTTAGTGTCAGGCCCTGGGCTTTGTCACACTTTCCATGTCTGTTGAAATGTTGCTTTTGCTGTCTGTCTGCTTGCAGAGACTCTGAGCTTCTTGGAGAAAAAAATAATCTTACTCTGGAGCATCGGAATGGGAAAGCACGGTCCCAGGCCCCAGGCAGGTGCAGAGAGGCATGGCCCATCCTGAACATGGCAGAGCGGCCATGCAGGACTGGCAGTGGAGTCTGCAGGAGCACCCAAGCCCCACTAAGGCAGACTATTCTGCAGCTCCCTGTTGAGGAGGGAGTGGTACTGTTTTCTCTGTGCCCTGCAAGCCTTCTCTTGTCTTCCGGTGGCAACACAGGTGGGTGCCGTTGACTTCCACTGTCCTCTTAACCTTTCCTGCTTGTCCACACCCGACTGTCTATGATAGCTGCATTAAGCCATCTCGTTGCCTTCAGCATGACTCGCTAGGCTGAAGCTTTCACAAGCAATTGCTTTTATCTAAAATTTGAAGAACCCACTTTGGTAACAATTTTTATTCCAGCTGCGTGTTTTCAAAGCTATTAGCTGTACTTTGTCCTCAAAATGAGGCCGAGTCTTTAGTTGGGGGTCAAATACGTCTTGATGCTGGGTCTAGCTCTGGGCCTTCTCCCTCCTCCTGGGCTGGGAGCCCAGGGGCTGCACTAGAGCCTGCATGGTCAGGCTGTGGGGGTTAAGGACTGGTGCCCAGAACTCCATGGGAGGCGGGCCTCTTGGGACTGGACTTCTGTCAGGTGATAGTGTGGCTCAGGTCCTTGAAAGTATGTGACTTTCAAAGGGTGGCTCTTGCTGCATCCCCAGTGGATTGCAAGCCAGCTGTGTCCATGGGTAGCTGGTACCCATGGAGCAGACTGAGAACTATGAAGCTGTAAAGAATAAGGACCAGGAAGAAGATGGCGGCTGTGGGGCAGGCTGGTGCCTCTGGGCTGAACTGAAGTGTTGTTCCTGAGTTTTCTCCCCTCCGTGGACCAGCGCTGCTGGCCATGAGACTGACACATCCACACGCTCACTGAACATGCTGTGAACCTCCCGGCCTGCGTCTGGGCAAGGCTCAGGATCTGCTGTGGCCTGAGGTTTACGGGTAGAATTAGCAGCTCTGAGGCCAGCTCTTAACCATGCCTGTCTACTTCCTGATGGGCGTCATGAGAAAAGCTTCCCCCAGGAGCTATCTGTCCCACGTCAGGCCGAATGCCAGAATGAATACAGAGGACAGAGCGGGGTCTGAGCCACAGGAACCCGCCCCATGCAGCCGTCTGCAGCTTGAAGCAGAGATGGTCCTTTTGCATTAGCCAGTCCACAGAAATGCAAGAAAAGAATAATCACTGTAGTGTGTTTTGGGTGGTTTCTTTGCTCTAGTTACTAGCCAATACAATACCTCAGTGTAAAATTTTGAAATGTATCCTTTTCCCCAATTCTTTTGATACTTTTTACAAGTTTTTTTTTTTTTTTTTTTTTTATGGGTGTGTTATGGCTTGTGTCTAGATGTTTTCTTCTAAGCTTCACGTGGCTCTAGCAGGGGCTTTTTCAGAGGTGGCTGGATCTAGAGTGTGTGGTTGATTCATGTGATAACGCTGGGGTTAACAGTGAATGCTTATTAAATCAGTCTGCTGATCGGCTTGTCACTTCCCTGCTCCCAGTACCCTGGATAGAGTATAAAAGAGGCAGAAAGATACTGGCAAGGTCTGTCTGTCTGTCTGTCTCAATTAATATTTACTTATTTATTTGGTACAGGGTCTTGCTACAAAGCTTATACTCATAGTGATCCTCCTGTCTCAGCCTCCCCACTCCTGGGATTACAGGCGTGCACCATAATGCCTGGTTTCAGGGCCAGAACAGCGCACCTGGGGTTGTGGGCCTGCTAAGGCCTGCAGTACTGGGGGTAGAACCTGGGTCCTTGTGCTTGTCAAGCAGGTGCTGAGACCGCTGGGCCATCTCCTCAGCTATGTTAAGGTGTCCTGCTGCTTCTGCTACCTTGTGGATGTCGGGAACTCTCCTCTGTGATGCCCTCTGCCAAGCTGTTCTGCTTTGATCCTAGTCAATTTTGGACTGAAACATTGGCAAACCATGAACTAAAAAAGTGACCTTTTCTCATTTTCTCTTGGGGCTTGAGCATTTTGTCTCAGCAACAGCAGAAAAGTAACTAACAGGAGGTGCACACGTTTACCTTTCCTGTAATAATAATGATAAAACATTAGATCAATAGCAGCACCTTTTGTGGTGTGCTTGCTGTGCGCTCAGTTGTTATAAATACCCGTATGTGTTGCTCCCTTTAATTTTCACAACAGGCCTACGGGAGAGCATTACTAGGATCGCAGGCTCACAAATCAGGGAACAGAGGCCAGAGAGGTTAATTTTCCCAGTTTCTCACATCTAGGACATAGTGCAGCAAGCATGCAGCCCAGGTAGCCTGGTTCCACAGCCTTCATCTCTGGCTGTCACAGTGTCCACTAGTGTCCACTGATTTTCTCACCGTTTTTTTTTTTAAATCAGGGTTCCAGAGGGAACGTGAGCGTAGTCCTGTCAGTGTGACTTCGAGGTGCATCTGCGACATGTGGGTAGAGCTGCCCTCCCGCGCTGAGCCCCAGCGGAGGGTCAGGAAGGTGTCTTCCTACAAAGGGCACGTCACACATGAACAAGCGAGCTGGACAGTCTGCCATGCACAGACACTTCTCCTCGCTCCTGAGACAACCTCACCACACGATGAGTGGCACTGTGAGGCTTTCTGGTGGGGAGGCTCTCCAGAAGGCCCTGAATGAGCAGGGCAGGATGCTGGTGGGCACCCCAGCCCCTTTCTCTGAGGCTGTGTGCATGTGGCAGGGGAGTGGCGGTCTGAGCCCCAAGGGCTTCCTGGTGATCTGGACTTGGGAACCTCTGATTGGGGTTAGCAAGTGCAGTGAAAACAGCTCCAGGCCTGTGAAAACACAGGTGACCACGGTTCGAGTGATGTTTCCTGGGATTAGTAATCTAAAGACAGAGGCACCAATCTAGGGCCTTGTTTCCCAGGGCCCAGAGAGCTCCCCTTTACCCTTTCCGCCCTTCTGTCGCCCCCCTCCTCATCTCCTGCTCTCCTTCTATGCAACAGCATGTATGATACTGGAGATTCCAGCTTCTAGGACGGGCTGGAGTGGATGGAAAAGCCTGGTGATCATAGTTTATGATCAATCCCCTCTTTCCTCACCAGATATGAGTACCTGGTGCCTACAGCTTGCATTTTCCTGCCACACACAATTGACGGACCCAGTTTCCAAGCCAGAATCCCAGCGCACCCTTTCCTCCCATTCCTAACAGCTGGAGTGACAGAGGTCAGAGGTCGGCTGCTCGCAATAGCCACATTAAACCCCAGTCCCAGCCTTGGGGAAACAGAACAGTAGAGAAGGACGAGAGAAAAGCATGCGACATGTGGAAAAGAGGAAGAATAAATTACCCGAGACATGAAAGGAGGGGAAACATGCACATCCTAACCTCCTCTTAACCTCATCTTATGCAAATAAGGCAGACTTGGCTGATTTAATAGGCTCTGGAAAACTGAAAGGACCCAAAGGGAGAAAGGACTGGTAGCAGATGAGATGCAGATTTGGGGAGAAAGCAGACAGAAGCCCCTCCTTGGGAAGCTAGAGGGTGGGATGTTTTTAAATTAGGCTTCGATTGCAGAGGCTCAGCCAGGGCAAGGGTAAGGATCCCAGAGGTTCCAGTGAGCTTCTTGGCACCAGAGGGAGTAGAAGGAGTTGAAAAATGCAAATGAGCCAACTCAGACCCAGCAGGGCTGGCTGAGCCTCTGAGTCTCACGGGTAGGGAGAGAGGGCCTCTGGGCAGATGCTGCCTCTGTGGCTGTCCCGGCTGAGCAGCAGTTGGAGCAGGGCGGGTTGGCACAGCGGGGGTGGCAGCCCTGGGCTTGGGCTCTGAGTCATCGCGAGAATACAAGAAGTGGGCAATGCTGAGTTAGGACGGGGTCCCAAGCATGGAGTCAGCTGCGAGGGGTGCGCTTTCTCAGGAGCGGAGGGTGTTGAGCTTTGCCCTAGGCATGGCCTCCACACAGTGCCACAGCGAACCTGGGGACCTCTGCCTGGCACACCGACAAGAGGGGCTTTCCTATGGTTGTACTGCTGGCGATCAAGGAGGAGATAAGGGGTGTGTGCAAGCTGATGGTGTGCTCTGCTCCTTATGGGAGCAGGAAGTCTGGGAAAATCAGCTGGAGGCTGGCGGAGACTTGGGAGCATTCCTACTGCAAAGAGGGAGTGGGTGAGTAAGAGAGGCGCTGGGTGCTGGGTGCTGGGCCGGGGAGAGCTCCGGCAGAAAGCAAGAGGAGGAAAGCTCTGTTAACGACGAGAGTGTGGATGGGCATGGAGGTGGACTGCGTGAGGAGACTGGCTTGGCCATGGTGGCTGTGAGGCCTCAGGTGAGGCACATAGATGCCCCTTGCCTGCCATCTGCAGGGGGAGACCACGTGACAAACGGGCCACCACTCAACAGAAGCGCAGCTTGTTCTCTGATACTGGGCTCAGCTTCCTCTAAGGCTTTGATGATTAGATAATGACGAAAGCACGAAGTCCACATGGCTGATAAGGTGGGCAGTGAAAGCGCGAGGGCTGAGCCAAGCCCTGGACAGCGTGTGCAAGGGCTGAATGGGAGGAGTTACGGGCTTATTAAAAGAGAACAGAGAGGAAAAGAAGGGGAGTGTCCGTAGGCTGGGGTCCCCAGTGCTGGGAAGGCCTGGCAAGTGGGAGAGTTGTGGGAGCAGGGAAGAGACCCCATTCTTGGGACAGTGACATGAGCGGTGCAGCCCCTGAGGAACCGGAAGAGGCAGGGGTTTGTCCCCATAGAGTTCCCAGCACAGCAATGGAAGACCACCAGCTGTCACAGCGAAGTCTCGGTGACCATAAGCAAGCGGCCATGTTTTGAAATCTTTTCTTTCTTCCGGGAAAAATCTGAGCAGAAAAGACAGGATGAAGTCCTGAGGTTGTGCAGATGTGGTGGTGCCCATTGTGACCTTATATAGATTTAGGGGTGAAGCTTCTTGGCCTAAAACCAGCCATCAGCCAGACATTCATGTTAATAGCACACAGCCAGAGACACAGCACGGGGTCACTACTCACTAGGATGTGAAGGGCTCCCCACCAGCTGGGGCTGTTGTCCCTGGAATCTGGAATCCAGACCTTGTACCTTGTAGCATTTGCTTTCTGGGCACGCCATTCCTCTGGGCAGAACCTCTATCTCCCTCTCCGAAGCTTCCCGCTTCTGCCCCTCCCTGCTTATAACTACGCCGCAGCTTGCAAAGCACACAAGTTCACTGGGGCCACGAGGGAGCTGGTGGGGTGGGCTGCTCTCCTTCCTAACGACTTCCTCTTGACTTGCTGCTGGTAGAAGTAGTTGTAAGACAGCAGGGAATCGGCCTTCAGCCTTAGAAAGCAAAAGCTCCCGACAGTGGATTTTGTTTTCTGGAAGTAAATTAATTGAACAGCTCTGGGTAAAGAGGTGAGGAGGAAAGCAAGGGGAGTTCTGTGAACAAGAGTAAAGCAGAGAGCCAGGTAGTCCAGGGGTGCAGGGCAAGGATGGCTGAAAGTATGGAAAAACGTTCCATCAGTCATGACTGAGTCCTTGTACTCGTGAAGTTATTGGTTACACCAAGCCTTGGCTTACTGTGCTCACTGCCTTTTGGGTATCAGCCGGCTGTGGAGTGGCTTAGAGACTCCTGGCAGGCAGGGAACAGGGATGGAGGTGGCCTGTGAACTTAGATGATGATAATACCACCAGGTATTTGCCTTATGTCTAGCCCTGGCATTACCAGCAAAACAATTCAACACCATCCCAACCCTGTCTTCCTTGCCTCAGAAAGTTCTGGAGAGGCAGGCTTCATAGATACCCTCTGGGTAAAAGACAGTGGAAGCACCCCTGCCTCAAGATAAGACAAGCGAGAGGGTGCGTTTACCTACTGGAAAATAGGATTCCACATCATGACCAGTATCTTCTGTGGCCATTTGTTCTACTTTTCTGTCTCTTTCTAAGGCCTTAGGGAATCTCTAGTTGCTTCATGGAAGGAGCTCAGCTTCCCATGAAGCCTAATGCATCTTTATGTAAATGCATACTCAGGCTGGTGGATAAGCCAGGGCCCTCAGGGGACCTTATACAATTCAGAGCACAAATGCCAGCAGATTTAGCTTGTCCAAGTGGACACATTCAGGCTGTGAAGACAGGAATCCTTCTTGCACCTGCCATGGGAATAGTGTCCCCTAACACCTAAAATTCTCATGGGCCACAGCTATGGCATGGGCTTATTCCAGAACACTTTTGGTTGTCTGTGCTGTTATGAACTTCCTGTAGCCATAGTATTACCTTGAAGTTACTTTCTTTTTTCTTATCTGGACCAATGCTTGTCTAGCCTTCCAATGAATGGAGAATCTGGTCCCCAGTACTAGGCAGTGTCTGACATAGATTTTCACACCATTTGAGACATGGGTACAGCCTGGAAACACAATGTGAATGTTCAGTTCTTTTAATTTCCAGTAGCTTTTCATGTTTATGGAAAGCGATTCTTAGAGATTGGCTGTTAGATATCTTGACTCTTGCTTCCACTTTTATTCTCATATTTTTATCTTTCCAGTTAAAGTTCTTGTCTTGTTAGACACATGGAACATCCTGTTTGGAGAGCTTACTTCAGAGTGGAAGCGTTTGCTCAGATCTGCCACATCCTGGTTGTCCAAACCTCATGGATATGCTTGTGCTTTCTTTAGGCATTATTAATAACAATCTCTTTGTTTAGAGACAAGTTTTAATTTTTCAGGGCTCCTACTTGATCTCATGACAGTGCTGCCAGGTAGTTCTGAGATGAGATGATGCATATGAAACTCCTTGTGGTGGGACAGGTGTAAAATGGGCCAGGTGAGAGAGCATCATTTTACAAGCGATGACATGAAAGCGCTGAGCAATTAGATGTGAGTTGCTTTAACAGAGCAGCAACATCCAGGAGCTTTGAAATAGGCAGGTGAGGGATGAAGACCACTCTCTAACTGACTCATGCTGGGCACAGCACCTAGATTCTCTTGGCCTCCATTTCTTTATAAATAAGTGAGGTGACAGTGATACTTATACCAGGGATGTCATGGACCTTAAAGGGGGCTGTAGACATAGAATATGTAGCACAATACTTGGCACCTTGTGACACTCAACACTTGTTAGGTACAATTATGTTGGAAAGATTAAAGCATAAATGACCATACGCCCACCTCCAACCTGGAAGGTTTACATAAGCGCTTAATTGTCTGTTATTAGAATATCCTAGAACAATGGCAAAAGAAGAAAAATTTTCTATTCTATTTCCCACTCAGTTAAGAGACCAAAATGTTGTAGTCCGAAGACAGAAAATAGTTTTCCCTAAGGCACATAGCTGCTTAGGAGGTAGCATCCTGGTGACCAGTTGCTTGAGCTTTGAGAATTTCCCAGGATGCATGACTTCAAAAGCTAAAATAGTAGCAACTCTGGAACAATCAAAGAAGGTTAGTCACCATTGACAGGATCTGGTTCCCTGATGACCGGCCAGCCCAGTAGCACTTTCACTTGTGAAACAAATGTCCAGTATCAAGTTAGGCTTTCATCAATGTTTATGCTGTAGGTCTTGAAAGGGCCCTGTCCTCAAGCTCTGAGATCAGCACATGTTTCTACATTCTTTCCACAGCTCACCTCTCTGTGCTTTCCTGAGTCCTTCCCAGCTCATGGGAGATCCTCAGGACTGTGTTTGTGTCATGTGTAGCTGATGGCCCCATTGCCTCTAAGATTAGTGGTTCTGGGGGAGATGTCCAGGCCCAAGAAGGAGAGGAGAAAAAGAATGAGAGGCATGTGTGGGGGTTGAGTTGATCACAGAGAATAGCAAGTATATCAGGGTGTAGTAAAGTAAGGAGATGCAAGAGGAAAAGAACAGTTGAGATTAGTAGCATGAAATTGTTGGAGTCGCATCACATATCTGCCTGGAGACATATAAACAAGGAATTTCTTCCAGAATATATATGAGACTGAGATAGGTCAATGGATTATTCATGAGAAAAAATGGGCAGATGCCATAACAGAAGACATTCAAATGGTCAGGGTTACTTATGAAAATGATAAATATGTTTAGCAATCAGAGAAATACAAATTAAAACAACATGCCAAAGTGAATAGAATAAGATATCAGGAGTTGTTGAAAGTATAGAGCCCTGGAAACTCTTGTACTCTGCTAATGAGAGAATGACCACTTGGGAATGACCCAAGTGGTCATTCAGGAATGACCACTTGGGAAAACTGTTGGACAATGTCAACTGAAGCCAACTGTCCACACACTCCAAGGATTAGTAATTTTACTCTGTGATTGTGCCCTAACACAAATGCGTTTCTGTGAGCCAATGCAGAAGGAAGCACTATTGCAAGAGCTGAAACCTGGAAATAACCAAGAATCTCTCAATAGTATGATGAGTAAAGTTCTGGATACAGTATCTCAGTGGGATGCCATACAAGAATGAAATGAATGATATTGGCCTATCTAGCCCCATGGATTAGACACAGAGAGACCTATATTATGTTATTCATATCATGTTCAAAAGTGGGTAAAACGGATCTACAGATCCTGCAGGTTTATTAAAAAAAAAGAGTTGATAGTGTCCTTGTTTCCTTTGGTTTGAGCTGTGGTTGCATGAGTGATTTTACCTTGTAAAAACTCACTGAGATGAGCTCTTCACAGTTGGAGTAGTTTTCTCTGTGTACATAATTTTTTTTTTTTTTTTTTTTTTTTTTTTTTTTTTTTTTTTTTTTTTTTTTTTTTTTTTTTTTTTTTTTTTGTGGGACCAGGGTTTGAACTCACGACCTTGCACTTGCCCAGCAGGCACTTGTGCCTCAGAGCTATCTCCCCAGCCCCCTGTGTACATAATTTTTAATAAGTGCATTTATTTAAAAGTGGCTGCAATGTTTCATGCTGAGTGTTACTGTGCTGCTAGGAGAGAACACCTGGGCCTTGGTTTCTCTAGGGGACTATGCTGCTATCCAGACTTAGGGCACAAAATGAAGAGAGGCCTAGCTTCCCCTCCAGTTCCATCCTGAGCTCGAGTCATCCTGCATTAGGGACCCACCCACCACCCCAGAATGAAGGAGACACCTGTGTGCTATTGGCACCTTTCAGCCCCAGCACCTTTCCCTTCCTCTCTAGAGAAGTAAACATATTTCCTACTTGTTCTAGGCCTTCCATTCTACTGGGCCACTTGTTCTAGAACTTTAACAGATTGACGCTTGCCAATCTGCTCTCTTTCTCCAGTCATTCCACTTCATTTTCAGTCCACCCCCTGCCCCCTTTGTCCTTGGTTTTCAAGACGCCCCATTTGGGCTGAGCCCTACTCTGTGACAAGATGTCAGAACAGCTCAGGCCTTAGTTCTGTTGTGTGATTTAAGGAAAAAAAAAATCGACTGGGGAAATTAGATGGAGGTGATTGCAGCTAAAGTGCCTTTTATTGAAGCTTTTGGAAAACGTAAATGTCATCAGTCTTGTCAAAGCCAGACACAGGAGAAAATAACAGGACTAGAGGCGGGCCAGGATACACGCTGGGCCCGTACTAACATAGAATTAGCTTTCCCTCTTTGTTATTATTTTTTCCTTGGAGGTAGCGGGGTGGAAAGGGAAGAGGAGGAGAAGGTAAGTAGGAGGGGAGAGTGGGGCATGGTAGGAACCTGGGTGAAAAGTGCTAAACTTGAGCGGTGTTATTTATTTTTTGTTCTTCTAGAGCTTTGACTATATCCCTGTGATTTTTGAGCAACTGACACAAAAGCAACCGAGCTGAGGGGTTAAAAGCTTTGGCCTGGGCCTGAAATTGAAGTTGTGGGCAGTGGCCCAGGCTGGGCTATCAGAGATGTGATAGGCAGGTCCCAGGCTGTCATCACTGTAGCTGGAGGCCAGCCAAGTCATTCCATGTGCCCTTTCTCAGTGACAGTAGGGAAGCACAGCCATGCAGAAAGATGTGCCTACCACTCAGAGGCCCACTGGAAGCTGCTCCCTGTAAGTGAATGTGAGGGAGACTGCTGCATAGCCTTAGACTGCCATGTGTCTACAAACACAGAACGGAGTTCTGAGGAGGGATTGGCTATGGGTCTGCAGCTGGAGGGAGCTGATAGGTGCAAATCAGTCAAGATTTGAGTTGGAAGCCTACAGACCCATGGATGGGGAGTGAAGTACTTAATTAAAAATAGAAGTGGAAATTGAGATTGGAGCACTTTGGACAAGACTTGGACAGGTGACTCTTCATTGAAGTATCAGGACTGGTGGTATAGTTTCTGAGGAGGGCAGGCAGGAGGTGGCAGGTGGCCACATCCAAAGAGGTGTGAGTTCAGGGAAGGGCAGTCGCATCCTGGGCCAGGCACGATGGGAGGAATCAGGTGGAATGCGGCCATGAGTAATGGGAAGGAGGCAAAGCTTTAGAAAGGATAAGTCGAACATTGCTTTGGAGCAGTAGAAGGTTCAAGGTTAGAGTGGGAGTCGAAGAACCAGGTTACTCAAGATCTAAGACTATGACTGTGGGATCCCCACAGTTACCTCATTAAGCATGATATTAATTCCCTGATCTATTAGGGAATGAGGCTATATTTGGTAGTGGAATAACTATTCAGGCCGGCAGAATGTGGGGAGATAAGCAGCTTCCTTACTTAGAGACCTTCTTCTTAGGCCACTCCACCTAGAATCCAGTGTGTAAGCCATTTATTTGGCCTAGATCTGAGTAGGCCATTCATCTGAGAACTTAGAATTAGCTGAAGGGAGGAAAGTCATTTGTGAAAGTTTTATGCAAGTAATATGACTCGCATTCTAAAGTTTTCATCTTCTCTCAGGTTCTCAAGATTGAGACCCGCCAGATAATACTGTACCCTACAGTAGGCAGTGTTTTCAAGGGAATAGATTTAATGTGGAACATATAATTTATATGATCATTGTTTAATATTTGCCCAGAAAGCTAGATTCAGAGAGCAAGAGATCTGCCTCTGCACTAAAACCCCAAGAACGCAGCTGAGGACCTGAGTCCATGGCAATGCCCTACACAAGTCCAACAGAAGTTCTAGGGCCCAGGACAATGCCCCATGATAGTTTGAATCAAAGTCTGCACCAGGAAGGGTGAAAGGTCCGAAATAGAAGCCAGAAAGCCTGTGCCAGGGTGAAAGATCTGTGCTAGGGTGAGGGATCTGTGCCAGCAGGCTGAGGGATCTTCTCTAGAGCCAGGAGGGGATGCTCAAGGTAAAGACAAGAGCTTTCCTAAAAAGAGCCACAGCCATCCTCAGTGACAGTGAGGACACGGTATTCTCCAAGGATGAGAACAGCTAAATTCATATAACGAAAACCAGCACGACACGCTTCTCCCTCTCCAGTTCTCCCTTTCTACTGGTGGTAACAATTCTTGGGTGGGCCTCCCACACCCAGGACCTCATTGATTCAGTTCAGCTGAGTGTTACAAGTTGCCCCTGAATTAATCCACTACACACCTGAAACATGTCTAATCTGAAAAATCCCAATCCCAAATTTATCCCAAGCTTGACAATTTTAAGCTTCTAAATGATGTCCCAAGTAGAAAATTTTATACTTCCATTCATGTGATAAGTTGCAATCCAAGTGAAAGTTCATGAACATATTATATAAAATTAATCTGTGGCAGGGTGTGGTGGTGTACATTTACAATCCCAGGACTGGGGTGGCTGAGAAAAGAGGATCACCATTAATTCATAGTCAGCCTCAATTACATAGTGAGTTCAAGGCCAGCCTGAACTATGTAGTGAGATCTCATCTCAAATAAGCCAATTAATTAATTAATTAGCATGCAAGTTATTATATATGACATATATGAAACACAAATAAATTTTATGTTTAGACTAGGGTTCCAGTCCCAGGATACCTCATGGTATATACATAAATATTTCAAAATCCAATAATATTTGAAATGTGAAACACTTCTGGTTCTAATCCTTTCATATGAGGGATGCCCACCCGGTCCCTAGAGGCACCTTCAATATTTCACATCAGCATTAAACTGTACCATCTAAACACCTTTTCTGAGAATTTCCTTTCATCATTTGGGAAATGAAAGTTTCAAGTAAGTAACTTTGAGGATCCCTTCTTCCTCCCCCCTCTTCTGATAGATCTTAGGGCTTGGCAGTGATAAACCTCCATGTGTTACTCACAAGCTCTTGTAATTCCTAGTTTAATATCACTTTCCTGGGACTTTGAGGGTAGGGAATTTTTCTGTCTATTTCATAGTTTATATATAAGCAGGAAACTGCCATGAAGAAGACACCCAGATAAATATGTATTGACTGAATAAATGAAGTTAACTAACCTTCTTTGGTACCTGTCTAGAGGTTTGATATACTGGGTCCACCAAGAGAGTTCAAATGACCTTTCTACCCCAACTTCTGCCATTTCTTTCTCTTGAATGCTTTGTGGTAAGTGAACTATTTCTCAGGGCAGGAGATTTTTAAAGAAATTGATTCCTCGTTTAAAGCATGGTAAATCTAGAAGCACATGACCTCCGGCCTGAGTTAGATGTCCAGAGAGGCCGATCGGCTCTGGAACGATAGGCTGTGTGACTTATATTTCCTTCTAGCAGCAGGGCAGGTAGAACTGGACTGTGCTGCATGGAATGTGCGTTTCTTCCAGGACCAGGCGCAATGTTCCTGCAGAAAGATAGCCCCCGCCTGCTGTGCTGCCCATTTCCCTGGCCCCAGGCCCCGGATCTTGGAGGAGTAGGTCCCTGCCAGGATGCCTCCCTGACTTGGAGGTCTGGGACTGGATTCCAGCGCTCTCTTAGAGATTCATTCTTCTTAGAATTGAAGCTAATTTCTCGATCTTTCCTTGGGGGTGGGGTGGCTCACATCTCTGACTTGGGAGAGATCTGAGAGTTTAATCTCTGTATCGTTGCATTCCCTTATTTCCCAAGGGTTCTGGTCATTGCCTTTCCCCAGGAAAAATCTTCCATGCTTTTTTTTTTCTTTTGAAAATATTATCCTCTTGGTAGAAATACGAGGCACACGGCCCAGGCTGCAGGCCTCCATGTCTGGCGACCTGGTGGGTGCGACCAACAACTTCCCTGTTTGCAACCTTTCCCCGAATCACAGACCAAGAAGACCACTATGAATGGATGGTTCTGTTAGACTCTCTGTTGGCAAGAAGAACATAGAGAAGGAAAAGGAATCTTAAGACTACAATGGGATCTTGAGGGCTCTCTAGACCATTTCCACAAGCAGCACCTGTGAACACTGAATCTTGTACGCGTGCGAACTACCACCTAGAATAGCTGAGTGGCTGAAGGTGGAAGAGCAGGGTGAGTCCTGTTTTATCTTTCTGCTTTGTTCTCATTTTCTCCTCTCTGCTGATGTCTCATGGGAACCCTGTCCTCATTTCCTGCTCCCCCTCCAACCCCTTTATGTCCTGCATGTTCTGGTCAGTGCCTACTTCTGGCTCACTCAACCTCCATTCTTTGTTTTTAGTACATTTGCTATCCACTGCTAAACCAATGCTTTTCTTGGTGAGCCATCTCCTCGTGCTCCTCAAAATGGAGTTAAAATTTTTGATGAGCTCCTGTTATATGCATTCTTTTCACCATAACTCCAAGGCCATTTCTATTAGCTACATTTTCAGACGAGTAGGCTGAGAGGGACGTGGTAGCTACTCAGAGTGAACCTGCTTAGGCACAACAGTCTGGGTTCTGTATCAAGAACTCTTCTTTCCAAGTTTAATGCCTTTACCATTATGTAGCAACAATCAAGGTCTACAGTGATAAAATGGCCAGGACGAACATGAGCTTTCACTTAGTAGGGAAAGTTCAAAGACTGTGCTCGAGGGGTAATTTCTCTCTATGACTTGGTATTATGAGGCATCCCCTCTCAGGAGACTGGTTTTCCTGTACTTAGGGCAGCCTCTTTGCATGGGGCAGCATTGGGGGCTGACAGGAGTGGGGACCCTACTACCTTCTTTGTGTTGGCACAGTGGAAAGAGCTCACTGTTAGAAAGAGGAAGGGAGCTGACCTGGTCAGCAGGCACCCCAATTAGCAGATGCATTTTGGTGGTTGAATTCATTATTGTAGAGTAATTGAAAACTAGGAGTAAGGCTGGACAGAATGGGTTTAATTGTACAATTGGAAAAGCCAACCTCTTGGCCTGAGAGATGGAGGAAACTTAAGAGGCTGCAATCTACAACCCCCTCTTCTCCTTGCTCCTGAACCTGAAGTTTTGCAAGCCCAGCAGAAAGGTGCTTTCTTTAACGCCTTTCTTCTCTAGCATTTGGCCATTGAAACCAGGGCCCCTTGACCATAGGCTCTGTGTGAGCTCAGCTTTCATTTCAGAGAGCCATTTAAAATGGCCTCTGTGTTTGCATTGTACTTAACGCTTTCATTAATGACTTGTTTAGCCACTCTGTCCCACCAGCTGCTTGGTTTGGCCTATCTTCAGCACAGAATCTGAGGTGTTGAAGGTTAAATGTTTATAGGAGAAAAAGCAAGAACATTAGAACCAGACCAGCTCAGGCTGGAATCTCAGCTCTGCTGTCTTTGAGCTTGCTTCCTGGAGCACCAAATTTTAATCGTAAATGTAGAAAATACTACGCACCTTTAGAATTACTTCTTGGATTGTGAGAGAAAAGACAGCAGCTATGAATTGCTTGGTCTCCCAACTGGCACACAACTGACCTCAGCAAAATCCCTCTTGTCCCTCCTCCTTCTCACTTGGGCCTAAACCAAATTTACAAACACATTTGAAGAGCCTCTTCTAGCTCTGGTAACATTCTCTTTGGTATTCCTTCCTTTCTGTCAATACACGCACACACACACACACACACACACACACACACACACACACACACACTTCAAATGCCCTGGGAATAGAGTGGCCAATTTGTGACAGCTTGAGTCCATGACTTTGTTATTTGTGGTTAACTGTACCCGGCAATTTAAGACACAGATTGATAAGAGGTGGCAGCATAGTTCCAGGGTCCTAGGGCCTCAAAGTGACAGAAGTGTGCATTCCATATCACTCCAGGTGTTAATTACTAATTTATATGAATTATCTCACATTCTTCTTACCACATCTTGGGAGGCATGTATTAGCTGTAAGCAGCTATTCTGTAGCAACGGCCCCAAGGCTTGTTACAGTATACTTTAACTTCTTGTGAAGGGGAAGTGTGGAAACAGGAGCAGTTGCTTAAGGATTTGGAATGATGGAGATCACTTAATTTTTGCATGTGGCTTCCCAAGACAACATGGGCATTGGGAGACTCACATTAAAAAGTAAAGAGAAATGACGATTGCTCAAGCTTTAAAATTCTAATTTATTGTACTGGAAGAGGCATCATTTCCTTCCACATTCCATTGGCCAGGAACTCAGTCATGTGGTCACATCTACTGCAAGGGAAGCTGGGAAATACAGTTGAGCCCACTCTCAGAAAGAAAAGGAAATGCTCTGGTGAACAGTTAGACAGGTGACTGCCAAAGATAGCTATCACTGTCCTCAGGGCACAGATGAGGAAAGAAGTGGGCACCCCCCCCCCCCCCCCCACACACACACACACACACACACAAGAAGTGATCACACAAAGCAAACAGCTAGTCTGTCAAGGTAGGCGTCTGCTTTCTTTTCCACCTTCCCAAGAATTACTTTGTAAAATTTCCAACAGCTTACTGGAAATGCATAATTTTGCTAAATACAAATTCAAATTCAGGCAAATTTTAAACCAAAATATAATAATTCATAGCAGTATTTCTCAAAATGAGTCTGTATTAGTAATCCAGGATACACGGGAATACAAGATGTAGATGAGATACCTGATAGAAAGTCATCTAAAATGTTTTTCTCTTGAAACAAACCTGATATGGTTTGGGTATAGATGTCATCCTAAGGCCCCAAGCAGCCATTGGAATGGTGCTGTAGTTTATAATTGATTCAAGGTCCAATGCTGGGATGATGGTTATAAGTGCTACACCCGCCTGGGGCGGGCAGCCTGCATACAATGTAAGGGAGGGAAAGAGGCTTGCTGTCGCTGCCTCTTTTGCTCTTCTTGCTTCTGCTGTCTCCTGTTCTGAATGGTTTCCACTCTGCCAAGCCACCCTGCCTTGTAGCCGGCCGAGTATGAACTGAAACATCCGCAAACTGTGAGCCAAATAAACTTTTCCTTCCATTTTGGGTGTTAGGCGTTTCATCTCAGCAACGAGAGAGAGAGAGAGAGAGAGAGAGAGAGAGAGAGAGAGAGAGAGAGAGAGAGAGAGAGAGAGAGAGAGAGAGAGAATAGTAACCAAGACAAAATCTACATGCATATATATTAGAATGCAAAATTTTTGTGAATTTTTAAGATTGAAAATTGGATTTCCAGTCAGGCATGGTGATGTATGTCCATAATCTCAGCCTGTTTGATGCCTGAGTCAAGACTGCAAGTTTAAGTTTAATATGGGTAATCTGGTTACTTAGCAATACCCTGTCCAAAAAAAACCCCCAAAAAACAAAAAACAAAAAAACCCCGTGGAACTGATCTTGCTGATGGTCCCTTCCATGCCCTTGAACATCTGTCAGTTCAAAGTCAGTCATGCTATTGATGTTTAATAATGGAAAAGTTTGAGATGGTCTAGAATTATTTTAATGGAAAAATTGGGTGATACATTTATATGCAATTCGTGACTAGTCCTGACTATAATCATTCTAAATAACAACTGTTACAACAGCATCAATAACAACCACTATAATAATAATAATTATAAATTTGCAGTTTATCTCAAGTTTCATGTTGATGGCTCATATTCTACTAATTTCTGGTGCTCAGCTTAGAGAGCTTGGGATCCTAAAATCTTTTAACACATTATTCAGCTGATTGTTAACTTCTTCCCTGGGGATAATCTTCCTCTTGCATCCCAAACTAAGGACTGTACTATCTTATTTTTGTTTATTTGTTTGTTTAAACAAGAAAGAATAATTTGGCTAAAGATCTTTTGGGTCCACTGGTAACATTAAAAACTTTGTACGCTCTTCTTACCCAATCAAGAGAATATTACTGCAACTCTTCTCTGCTTTTTTTATTGTGTTAACCAATTTACTTTGAATATAATGACTTGGTCTAATTAATAGTTTTCCCACAGCTGGTTCCCTGTAGAAACATTTAGCAACTGCCTTCTAGTAGAAGCTGACCTAGAATTGGAGTTCACATGGCAATATCTCCTTCTAATAGAGCACATTTTCACACTGCCTGATTTTGTCACAGAAGGTGGGAATGGCTGCTTAGTGGTGTGAATCTCACAAACATCCTCCACATGTGACCCAGAAGATGGTGGTGCAAGCCTTTCACAGCTGTTATATCTTCATTTGCTTTTTTAAATGTCATTTTATTTTTTCAACTTTTCCCTTATTCTCAACAAGTGACCTTCACATCTGATGTCTCCACTATATTGCATTTTCCTTATTTATTTATTTATTTATTTAGATTTCTTATGTATTTAGTACAGAGTCTATAGGGTCTCACTACACCAATTAGACTTGTAGTGATTCTACTTTCAGCCTCCCAAGTGCTGGGATTACAGGTATGTGCCACCACATTCAGTCTCAGTTCATGTCTCAGTGCACCCCAGGGGTGGCCCAACACGGCAGGCTGGGGATCCAGTCCAGGTCACTGCCCTCTACCTAAGCATATGCTTTCGTCCACTGAGCTAGCTGGCCAGACCTACTTCCTTATCTTAAAACCTTTTGGAAACTTGAGGTACACAAAATCAGATAAACCATATTCCTAACACACTGTCATCATTAGGATTTATTTAGTTACTTTTAAATAATGTACACTTATAAAACCACCAAGACAAGTACAGCACTAGCCATTGATAATAGCCTATGTCTAACCATATGTTTCGCCCACTTCTTCACATTTTCTGGCCTCACTTGTATCAGGCAAACCTTGTATTAAATCTTGTACTGATTTTTTTCCTTGCATTCTTCTGAAAATTGTTTTATTTCACCTCTATACAGTATTAAAAGACCTGGATTGATTTTAGTTATGCTAGATTCTCTAAAAAGAACATCAATATCTGTGGGTTCTTTGGGGATTAGCTTTCCCTTTAATATTAAATTGCTAAGATTTATCAGCATTACACCACACTGGTGTAGTTCACTCACCTTATCCTGTTATATTTTATCATGACATTTTGCACTTGGTCTGCCCATTGCCTCACTGAATGGATGACCATCGGGGCAGTTTCAGTGCCTGTTCATGTAACATGAGAGTTCTGTACATATTTCCCTTCATACATGCTCTAACTTTTCTTTTGTGTACATAATTCAGGATAGAATTGCTGGCTTAGAGTGATAAAGTTTAGGAAATATTACCAAATGGTTGTCTAAAGCAATTGTATCAACTTACCTCATCCATCTCAGCAGAAAAATGATCTTGTGGATTTATGCCTTTTGTGATGTTTGAGTTTGTCAACTTTTATGTTTTACCAATCAACCACAAAATAAGAGGTCATTACTGTTTTAGTTTTCTCTTCTTTGATGAAAGACATCTTTGTATATTTCTTTGCCAGACATTTCTTTTCTGAAATGTCCATGTAGACATTCTTCTTTTTTTCTGTTATTACTGTTATCAGAGCTTATTGGAGCCATTTAGATATACATAATGAATGCATTCATCATAGGGAACTTGTACCTGTACAAATTATATATCTAGATTCCTCTTTTTCCCCTTTCCCCTCCCATCAAACCCTCTTCCTCTTTTCATTAAAAAAACATTTTTTTTAAACATTTCATCCTTTTCTCATTTTTTTCTTTTCTCTTCCCCCATTCCCCTTTCCTTTTCATCAATTGCTGCCTATTTCACAATATATATTATACATTTTGTTTTTTTTTCCTATTTTAGTTTTCTCACACTGGAGAGACATGTCTCAAGTTTATCCTTCTGTATGTCCTAATAATACTCCATTGCATATCTGCATTTCTTTTGTAAAATATCCAATTGTGCATTTAAAATACTTTCCTAATAGGTTATCTGTGTTTTTCCCTAAAAACAGTTGATTTTTTAAAAATTAAATAATTCTTACAGCAAAACACACATCACCATGAATCCCCCTCTAAGTCCTCCCACTTACCTTGAACATATCCATGCCAGCCTTATTGCCACTTGCTGAGGCAGCTCTGGAAATCCTCTTTGTGGGAGTCTTTTTGTCATGGCTGTTTTGATGTCCTGAGTTAACCAAAAATGTTTACTTTTCATGACCATTTTGAATTGGAAGAGGAGCCAGAAGCCCAACAGTGCCAGATCCAGTGAATAAAGTAGACAAGAATGCAATGCAATATTTTAGAAGCCCGATTTTCTGTTGGATAGTATCAGGGGCAGCATTCACTGTATTTTTTTTTAAGAGAGTAAGAAAAATACCAATTTGAAATGATATAGAATTTCACTAAACAAAACAATATGAATTCAATAATGGTTGTAATATTATATATTGGTGTCTTCAGATTAGTTGTTCAGATTATCAGATATAAACACACAAAATTAGTTAAAAATGTTATAAAAACTCAAAAAGAGAAAAAATTAAGCATTAACTGCTACTTTCAAGGTCCTGATAGATTAAAAGCTGAAGTTTATAAAACGTTTAGAGAAGATTTAATGTCAACTCTTCCCAAACTCTTCAATGAATTTGAAAGAGGAATAATTCTCCTGAAATTATTTCTGCAGGCAAGTATTACCCTGATGTCAAAACCAAAGAAGACTAACCAAAAACATAGAACTATAGGCCAGTCTCCCCAATGAACACAGATCCCAAAATCTTCAATAAAATGCTAGCACATAGAATATGGCAAATCACCAAGAAGATTATATGTCATGAACAACTGGAATTTATCCTAGAAATTCAGGGATGGTTCAGTATGCACAAATCAATAAATGTAATATACCATATCAACTGAATCAAAGTAAAAATATCACGTGATCATAACCCTTATGCAGAAAACGTTTTTAACAGTGTTTAACACTCATTCATGATAAAAAGTACCCTACAGAAAATCAGAATAGTCTTTACATCATTCTGCAAAAAAGCCATCTCTGACAAACCAACAACCATCATCATACTAAATGGACAGTACTTGAAAATCTTCATTTTAAAGTCAGGAACAAGAGAAAGATGTCCACTGTCACTACTCCTACTCAATATATTCTGGAAACATTATCCAAAGCAGTTAGACAAGGGAAAGAAATAAAAAAATAAGTATTGAAAGGAAGAAATGAAATTATCATTATCATTTATAGATGGCATGATATTCTACATAGAAGATGCCTGTCTCAGTTACTCTTCTTGTATTGCTAGGACAAATACCTGACGCCCAAAATGAAGGAAGGAAAGGTTTATTTAGCTCACAGTTACTGGAGGTTTCAGTCCATATTTGGATGGCTCTAAGGGAGACTGGCACATGGCAGAGCAGCATTTCTCTCTGCCATGGTGGAACAGCAACAACAGCAACAGGCCAAGTACACTACAGATCTTTCTCTGTCTCTGTATTACATTCAGTCTTTCTGCCTCAGGCCACACCCATGATCCCAGCAATATTCAGACCCATAATCCAATCTTTGGATCACCCATAATCCCAGTGGATCATGAATTAATCTCAAACTGTAGAAGTCCACACCCCATGACTGCATGAAGCTTTTGGGGAAGAGCTAGACACAAACCATAACATTCAGCACCTGGACCCCCAAAGTCTCATACACATCCCTTTGTGAAAAAGACAATTTAGCCCATCTTTAAGAGTTGCCAAAGTCCCAGCAGTTTCAGCATTGTTGAAAGGTCTAAGTCCCAAATCTTCTCCAAGATCCAAGGCAAACTCTTAGATGTGAGCTCCTGTACAAAAGAAAAATTAAATACATCCAACATTCATAGGTACAAGTTAAACGTTACCATTTCAACAGTTGGAAACAACAGGGGAATACAAAATGCTGGGAGCAACACAAGTCCAAAGTCCAGCAGGAAAACATTAAATCCCATAGTTCCAAATGGAAGATCTGAAATAGTCTACACTGAGTTGTGAGCTCCAAAGGCCTTTCATGGCTTTGCCCCTAAGACACTGTTGGTGGTAGCTCCCATGGCTTCTATCTTAGGCTGGACTTGCTTCCTCCTTGCAGTTTCCCTTAGATGATCAATTTTTCTGGCTTTTCTAAACTTCTAGGGTTTCCACTGAATAGGCTTCTCACTCTCTGCTTCACACACTGCCCTCTCAGGGGCACACTGCCTGGCCTCCAAGGCATTCTTCTGAAATCAAGGTGGAAGCCTTCTTAACCTCACAATTCCTGCACTCCAAATGCACTTAAGACCAACACCGCCAAGGTCTGCTGCCAGCTGTAGCAGTAGCCAGGCTACCTTCTCTCTTCACTGTAGGGGTCGAGTGCCTGGATTGATGAACACTCTGACCTTGATTCCAAGGAATAAATTCTCCATGCTGGGACCATTTTGGAATCTGGTATGGCCACTGCCACCATTCTGGAATATGAAGCTCTGCGACTTTCTTCTGAAGGCAAACTCTCTTCCTTGCACTTCTGAGGCTGCAAAGGGTGGAGACCTGTCCCCTTCTGCAGTGCCCTCAGGCTATCTTTTCATTTTTCTGTTTCCTTCCCAGCAATGGATATCCTCTCAGATACATCTTTGCAGTTCACAGCTTTCCTGGAGCTTCTTTTCTGGCCAAATTCACATTTTCAATCATCCTACTAGACTCTTTGCTCTTGATTTTCAACATAAATCTTGCTAAAAGCCCTCAATAACAACTATGCCACCAACCCAATAGTTGATTGCTTTGAGATAACTTTTGAAAGATTAATCAGGTCACCATGCTTAATCTCAGTCTTAGGCAAAGTCTCTGGGCATGAGCAGAATTCAGACAGACTTTCAGCCAAGCCATAGCACAAAACATCTGGAGCCTAACAACCAATGCAGCCCTTCTTCCCAACAAAAACTTCCCCAGCCAGGACTTTATAGGCAGGTTTTGAGAGAGCCTACTAGTCTGAACTCTGACCAGAGTCTCCCTTACAGTACAGCTGAAGCTTTTTCAGCAATTCACAAGTAGACAACCTCTCAAAACCTTTCCTATCTGTTCCCCTAAGCCATTCCCCAAAACTTGTAATCCACATCGTCGGGTTAGTCACAGCAACAACCTCACTTCTCTGGTACCAAATTCTGTCACAGTTACTGTTCTCTCATTACTGGGACAAATACCCAACACCCAAAATGAAGGAAGGCAAGACTTATTTAGGTTGCAGTTCCTGGAGGTTTCAGTGCATAATCAGCTGACTGGAAAGCAGACTGGCACATGGCAGAAAGCAGCAGTTCATGGCAGTAGAACAGCAATAATGGCAACACATCAACAACAGTAACAGAGAGAAGTCTGTCTCTGTGTCTCTCTTATATTACGTTCAGGCTCTCTCCCTCAGGCTATCTGTCTCAGGTCACATCCATAACCCAAGCAGTACTCAGACCCATAATCCAAACCTTGGATCACCCATAATCCTAGTGGATCATGAATTAATCTCAAACTCTAGAAGTCCACAGCCCATGACTGCATCAAGCATGAAGCTTTGGGGGGACAACTAAACACAAACCATAGCAATTCCCAAAATTCTACAGAGGCTTATAGATTTAATGACCAAATTCAGTGGCATAGCAAGATGCAGAGTAAGCTCTCAAAGATCAATAGCAGTCGTGTACATGAACAATGAACACACCAAGATAGAAATTAGGGGAACCACATCTTTCACATGGCAGTACTCCCAAAACTGTCATACAGATTCAATGTAATCCCAAATAAAATACCATTTGTATACCTCACAGATCTAGCGAAAACATTCCTTAGATTCATCTGGAGCAAGAAGTGATCTAGAATAACAAAAGCAATCCTGGACAACAAAGGAAAGGCAGGAGGCCTCACAATCCCTGAGTTGAAGTTATACTACAAAGCTCCTGTGATAAAGTCAGCATGGTACTGGTAGAAAAAGAGACCTGAGGATGAATGAACAGATTAGAAGATTCAGACACAACTGCAGACACCCTCTGCCACGTTTGACACAGGGGCCAAGCATGTTCACTGGAAGAAAGCCTCTTTAATAAATGATGTGGGAAAACTGACTTTCCGCATGCCAAAGACCATAAATGATTGATTTTAAAATATGGTTTTCTAGTCAAGGCATGGTGGCAAGCACTTGTAACCCCAGTACTTGGCAGGCAGAAAACAGGAGGATTGCTGTGAGCTTGAGCTGTGTAGTGAGACCCTGCACACACACACATGCACGCGCACACACACACACACACACACGCACACGCACGCACGCACGCACGCACGCATGGACACACACAAGAAAGAAAGAAAGAAAGAAAGAAAGAAAGAAAGAAAGAAAGGAAGGAAGAAAGAAAGAAAGAAAAGTTTTTCTTTTTGCTTGGAACTGAGCATTAAAGATATTTTCTTTCGATTTTTATTTTTCTCTTTTGCTTTCCTTGAAGAATATCCTTAAGAATAGCCTGTTAGAAGAGGGCTTCATTTTGAGTTACATTCTCTCAATCTCTCTATTATTTTTAACTGTCTAATAAAGTTTTATAGTTGTCTTGGTAGTCTTACATATCTTTTAAAAATATATCTTTAGATGTTCTCTGATAGTGCTATAAAGTATCTTTTTCTATTGTCTAGCTGTGTCCTATTAATCTTATATCTAGATATTATGCTACATTATCTAATTTTAGTAATTTTATCTGTATGTTCTTCCAGGCAATTAAAGATTTATCATTTATGAATCTTTGGTAGCCTAATTTCTTTTCTTGTTTTATTTTGCTAATTAGGACTTGTAGTAGAACTTAAATATAAGGGGACAATTACAAAAATGATATTGAATATTTTCCTTAGATTTAAAAATTTATATCATTCATATGATTAGGAAGTATATTTATTATAAGTGTAATGAAAATTTATTAAGAATGGGTTTTAGATTTTGCCATAATTTCTTCATATATTTACTGAAAAACTATTTTATCTTTTAATATCAATATGGTCAGTTATGTTTCTCAATTTTTAAATATTAAGTCATCCTTGCATACCTAGCATGAAAATAATTTTGTTTAGGTGTATTATATTGTAGATATAGTTTTAAGCTTGTTAAATTTCATGATATCTTAAAAAAGATGCCTTAATATTCAAGATAAAATGATGTGAATTTTTTTTTTTCCTCCTGGAGTACCTTTGTGTGGTTTTAGTATTGGAGCTACACTGGCCTCAAAAACAATTTAAGATATGCTCCCTTTTCTATTGTCTAGATGTGTATGTATAATATTTGTAGAACCTATTATATAAGTGTTTAGAGAAATATCACCTAATAATCAAGTGCAGGAAGAAAAAAAAGGCATAGTTTTAGTTTCTTTAAAACTTTTAAGACTATTGAATATTTTTATTTCATATTTATTTGTTCTAGTAAGTTTTATGTTTTCTAGGAATTTGTCCTCTTTAAGTTACAAAATTATTGGTAAATAGTTGTTGGCAGTGTTATTTTCTTATCACTATGTACTAAGTTAAAATCAAAATGGATCAAAGATGTAATAGCTAAGGCAGGAACATTTAATTCACTAGAAGATAAACTAGGTAAAATTTTTGAAGACAAAGATATGTGCAAGGACATTCTGAGCAGAATCCCAATTGTACAAGAAATAAATCAGTCATGCAAGCTTAAATACTACATTGATTTTCCTTATGAGAAATGAAAAATATAAATATTTCTCTTTTTTATCTATTCAGTTGATACAAGGTCTCACTAGGCAGCTCAGACTCATGGTGATCCTCCTGTTTTCAGCCTCCCCAGTGCTAGGATTACAGGTGTGCACCGCCACACCTACTCTATGATCTGTTCTGCCTACCCTGGGGGTGGGGCTGGGGCAGGATGTTGTGCCAGGGGTTGAACTCCAGTCCCTGTGCTTGCATAAACTTTCCTAAGCGGGCACTTTAGTCCACTAAGCTATCTCACACGCCCCAAGATATAAATAATGAGCAAAATAAAAGATAGAAAATATGAAGTAGGGTGATAGATTATTGTACAGATGGGAAGGCAATTGAGAGGTGGAGCAATGAAGAGAAAGGGGAGGGAAAAGAGATGAAAAAAGAATTAAGATATCTACACATGCTGACTCCCTACCAGGAGCAAAATCATTATGCAATGCAAACATGTACTGTTAACAAATAAAAACTTTATAAAGAGAAAAATACCACAAACATGAATACATTGCCTGCTCATTTATAGCTGAAATATTTGGAGATTTTTCCCTTTCCCTGTCATAATAATTTTCATTTACATTTCTTTTCATCTGTTTATTAAGTCTTCAGAGGTTTCTCAGTATTTCAAGCAAATCAACTTTTGATTTTGTTGATATGATCTCACATCATTGCTCCCTGTCTTGTTAATGTCATTTTTTATTTTATTTTCACTTCCTTTTGTTTATTTGTGGTTTATTCTCTTGTTTTCTAAATTGAAGTGTAAGCCCACAGCTCACATTCTATTTAACAAAGCAAAAATGAAATCCTTCCTTTCAAGATCTAGAACAAGGCAAGGATGTGCACTGCTATTTACTCAGCATAGGACTGGGACCATAGCTAAAGCCAATAGACAACAAAGTAACTAAAAGACATTCAACATCAAATGGAAAGGGGATCACAGTATGAAGGAAGGGTGTTGTGGGCTGTATCTAAATGTGCCCTTGTAGCCTTATACAGTTATGGACATGTGGATCATGTGATCACTGGTCTAGTATTGGGATCTGATCAGTCTCCCAATCTTATGGAAAAGTTTACAACAAAGGACAACAATAAAAGACACAATGCAATATGGTTTGCAGGGGGTGTCTAGAAAAGTCAGAGCTCTCTGAGAGTTAAGACAAAGATTTCTTTGGAATATTAGTGCTTTTGAGGTCTTTAACCAATGAGGGAGTGCAGGATGTTGCAGTGAACATCTAAGGCCGAAGGAGTACAAAAGTGAGCAAGACCCTGAGAAGCTAGAACAAAGACATTCTAAGCAGCAAATTTTACTAGCTGAGAAAGCTGTCTTATCTCTTAGGTTGGCAGTTAATTGTTCTGGAATGGGGAGTGAGAGTCAGTCCTCAGCTGCAGTGTTCTCTTGCCCTCAAAGACAGTGAATATGAGCTTCCCTGACACGGAGAGCACTGTGACAAGCCCTTACACAGCTTAGGCCCCAACAGACCAGTCTACTGATTGGCATGGTGGAGTTCTGGGTGACGGATTTGCTGAAGAAGAAAGTCACATCGTGGGACCTGGTGGCATGAAGTGTGGATGCAGTAAAAAGGAAAATAAGAAAGGCAGGCTGGCTGCTTCCTGCCCCCTGCTAGCTTTGACAAGGACTATTTCTCCTCTGCCATCTACTATGTCATATCGCTCTGCCTCCAGCCAACCCTGGACTGAAACTCTACACCCTGTGAGTTGAAATAAACCTTTCCTCTTTTAATTTGTGGGTGTTGGATATTTTGTCCCGGGAACAGGAAAGTAACTAAGATGATGGGGTGGGGGACAAGAGGTGATAATAATAATTATGATGTGTTATGTATAGGTACCAATTTCTCATTGTTAATATAATCATTAGATACTACAAACATGCACTCATAAAAATGTAAAAAAATATATCCAGTAGGAAATGAAAAAGTGAAATCATCAATGTATACTGATGACATGGTCCTACATTGTCTCAAATCCCCAAAATGAAACTCTTAGAACTAGTAAACAACTATAGTAAACTTACATAGGATACAAAGACAACAGAAAATACTAGCAGCACACCCATATTCTACCAGTAAACTTGTCCAAAATTAAATCAGTTGGATAGTTTCATTTACAATTATCTAAAACAAAATCCTATTAAACACATAACAAGAAATTTAACGAAGGATATTAGTATCCTCCACATTGAAGAGTATAAAATTTTAATGAAAAAAATTTGGAAATACACAAAAATGAAAAGAGATCCACGTACATAGATGGGAAGAGTTAACATTGTTCAAATTACTGAAAGCAACCTTGAGATTTAGTGTGATCCATGTCAAAATTTTATTGTCATTTTTAATGAAGAATCAGAAAAAAATTCCTAAAGTCCATATGGAACTACAAAAAACTTTGACTAGCCAAGACAACCATGAGCAAAAGTAACAAAACTGAGAGCACAAATTTATCTAATTTCAAACGATGCAGTGCTACAGATTAAAGCAGCATAGTACTGGCATAAAATACAGATTCACCTGCCTGGAATTTGGTCCATACATTTATTGATGGACACTTTGATCCCTCATCTTGGCAATTGTGAACAGAGCTGAGGTGAACACTGAAATGGGAACTTCTTTTCGAAGCACAATGTCAAACGTTTTGAATAAATATCCGCTGGTATTGGAAATACCAGAAGTGGCCTATGGAAGCTCTAATTTAAATTTTATTTTTATTACTTTTAATAAGTAATAACAGTGCAACGGTTTCAAAACACATTAGTAGTACGTTCCCAATAATTGATACAATAATTGATACTGTGAATTTCAACTCACAGTGTGTAGAGTTTAAGTCCAGTTTAATGGAACAGAAAGCTCAGAAACAAACCCAATCTCATATGGTCATTTGGTTTTTGAGAAAGGCGGTAATAATAAAAAACAGAAAAAAAGAAAGTCTGTTCAGTAAATGAAGTTACAAAAACTGGATACCCATATGCAGAGCCATGAAGTTGGATCCTTATCTCATACCATACACAGACTCCATCTCAAAATATATTAAAGACTTAAGCATAAGACCTGGAAGTATAAAACTACTAGAAGAAAACAGCAGGATGTTTCATGACATCAGTCTGCTCTGTAATATTTTTTAGATTTGACCCAACAATTACAATAAAATCTAAAATAAGAAAATGGGATTGCATCAAAATAGTAAGCTTTACACTGTCCAGGGAAGGCAGATTAGCACTTTAGTACTACAGCCATTATGGAAAACTATCTGGTGGTGCCCCAAACAGCTTCTGACGTTGCCAGTTCTGCCATAACCCACTATAATTATGGAATATCAGACTAGGTATACAACTACTTTCTCTTAGTTTAATGAGAAGAGATTTTTGTATCAATAATGATTAGAAAAATTACCATGTCTGTATCCTGTGCTCTAAATAACTACTATGAGGACAGCAATATACATTGTATCAATTATTGGGAATGTACTACTAACGTGTTTTGAAACTGTTGCATTGTTATTTCTTCTTAAAAGTAATAAAAATAAAATTAAAAAATTAAAATAAAAATAGAGCTTCCATATACCACGCCTGGTATTTGCCATACTAGTGGATATTTATTCAAAAGGTTTTAAATTATTGCTTTGAAAGAAGTCCACATTCCAATGTCCACCTCAGCTCTATTCACAACAGCCAGGATGAGGGATCAGCCAAAGCGTCCATCAATAAATGTGTGGACCAAGAAAATGTGCGTATACACAACAGATTACTGGTCAGCTTTAAAAACAAAATATTGTGATGAGTGACAGTGTAGTGGGAATGGTAGAGCAGCACAGTATGTACACACTCGTGCTGGGCGCAAGACAGGTAATGCGTGGTTTTACCTAGATGTGGGATCTAAAGCAACCACGTTTCTAGAAGTGGTCACCAGGGCTATGAAGCCCCAATTAAGAAGAACTTCATTTTCTTCTTTTGAGATATAAAGTGAATATGGTAAAAGTAGTACATTATGTATCTCAAAATTATAAAAGTAAATTTTATCTCTTCACCATAACACATGGTAAGAATTTGAGATGATAGATATGCCAATTAGCCTAATCTAGTTAATTTGATTTAACTGATTAATTTAGATAGATACATATTTTACACGGAGGAATAACATTACATGTGATTAATTTACAATGGAAAATAAAATTTAAAAAATTCACTTGAAAAAATTTCACTAGGATTTCATCTTTACCTTATAAAGTAACCATATACATTTAAAAGTTTTTAACTTATGAAAATTAATTTTTAAATTTTTGATATTTAACATCAATAAGCTGTGGTCAGAAGCCAGGATAGCTTGGTGATAGCTTGAATTTTGTGGAGTATTTCGATATAGGACGGTGCATGATCAGATTTTGGAAGGAGTTCATTTTAAGCTTGAAAGCCTGCATTATACAGTGGTTGGTACTATAGATATATCCATTAAGTCAAATTCATTGTGTTTATATAGTTGACAGTTATTGTCTACTTGATTTATCAAGAAGGAAGAGAGGTATATTGTAACTTCTTATTGTACTGTAGATTTATCGAATTTTCTCCGAAGTTCTTTCATTTTTACTTGGTATATTTTGAAATTTTTTTTTTTAGAGGAATAGTTTTTAAAATAGCTAGACCTAGTTTTAGTGAATTAACATTTTTATCAATATAAAACAGCTGTTTATTCACAGTAACATTTTTTTCTATTAGACTCATTTAAATCATTAAAATAGTTATGTTGTATTTGGTTAGAATTTTAATTATTTTAAAATTTTATTTGTTTCTATTTTTTTGTTCTTTACAATTTCTTTTTTACAAAGCATGTGCCAGAAGTTTTAAAAGCCAACCTGCCAATTTTTGTTTAATAATTATCTAAGAGACTGGCCAGGTAGCTCAGTGGATTAAAACACCTGCTTAGGCAGACATACAGACTGGTATTGATCCCTGGCATGATGTGCTGGCCCCGTCGCCAGGGCATGCTGAGACAGTGACTGAGACTAGGTGTGGCGGCATGCGCCTGTATTCCCAGCACTTGAGAGAATGAAGACAGGAGGATCATTATGAGTCTGACCTGTGTAGTGAGGCCGTGTAGACCCTGTCTTAAATACAATAAATAAACAAATAAATAAATAAGACACATGAAAATTATTTAAGGTATATTTTACATTATTTACTTATGTGGATATATTTGTAACACTTTTATTTGTCCAAGGCATTTTGCTTAGGAAGGCTTTGATTACTATATCCATCTTTGGCAACATCTCCAGGACTTTTCTCTTATCTTAATGTCCCTCCTGTTTCAGCCTCCTGAGTGCTACAATTCCAGCTGTGTGCCATTATGCCCACCTTGTGCCACCATGTCAGGACCTATGGACCATTCTATGACAATTTATTCCAGACTCTGTATAACTGGAGTATTCTTTGTCCTGTTCTCATATTTGGGACATTGGCTGAGCACAACATTCTAAATTTTATGTTATTTCTCTGAATACCTCAAAATCACTAACTACTGTTCTTGCATTTAATATTGTTTTTACAAAGTTGATATTGGTCAGTTTCTTATTTTGAATGCCATAAGCTCCTTTTCTTTGGAAGTTTTCATACCTCACATATATTAGACCCTCTTATTCATGGGGGATATATCCCAAGACATAGTATCAAAACCTATATATACATACCTGTGATAGTATTTGATTTATAAATTAGGGATAGTAAGGAAATCCTAACAAGTAATCATAAAATAGGACAACTATAACAATACATTGTAATAAAAGTTATGAGAATACGGTTCTTTCCCCAAATATCTGATTGTACTGTCCTTACCTTGTTCCTGTAATGGTGTGAGACGGTGCCGTGCCCATGCAATGCAACGAACTGAGGAGAGGGAGGAGGATGGCAGCAGTGGCTGCTATGAAAGGATTACTTGAACATGGGCCCTGGGGTCTGAGATAGTCCTGATGACTGAGATGTCTACTGAGTGGCCAATGGCTGGGTAGAGCATACAGAGAGGATACACTGGACAGTAGGTTGATGTACATATCCGGAGTGTGGGGGAAGGCAGTGCAAGATTTCAGCACATTGTTCACAATTCCAAATCTATAATTTGTTTATTTCTGGAATTTTCCATGTCATATTTCCAAACCATGGTTGGCTGTGGGAAATCAAAACCATAGGCAAGGGCTGGGGAAATAGCTCAGTGGAATGAGTGCCTGCTTGGTAAGCACAAGGTCCTGAGGTTGATGCCTAGTACCACAACAAACAAACAAACAAACAAACAAACCACAAAACAACAACAATGATGACAATGACACCCTGTGGGTAAGGACAGCACTACTCTGTGTGTGCATGTGTGAATCTTAAATTTCTGTAAAGTGTGCTAGGATGTGGATTTTTCTTTATCTCTTTATTTTGGTACCTAATACCTTGTTTTGTATCTAAGATCCTCATCTTTTTTTAAATTTAAAAATATAACCCCATATCCAAAGATTTCTCCTACTTATATTTTGCTTCCTTTCTGAGACTTCTTTTAAATATTTTAAATGTCTTTTTATTTATTTGTACAGGGTCTCGCTATGTAGCTAGAACTTATAGTGATCCTCCTGTCTCAGCCTCCCAGTGCTGAGATTACAAGTGTGTGCCACCACACCTGGTTTTGGTGGTCGGCACAGTGGGCCTGGCGTTTTGGTGTTGGCATGGCATGTGGTACTGGGTATCGAACTTGGTTCTTTGGGCTTGTCAGGCAGGTGCTTACACTGCCAAACTATCACCCCATGCCCTCTGAGCCTGCTTTTAAATCTAGATATTAGTACTTTAACATTTTTTTATTTCTTTAAATTTTCTGTTTTCTACTAATTTTCCTTTTTATTCTATATTTTGAGAAACTTCCTCAGTCTGGCCTTCTAAGTGGCACAATCCTCTCTTAGCTTGATTCTTTCTGCTATTTAGTCTTTTGTTATAACAACATTTACTTACTGATGGAAAAGATTTCTGTTCTGTTTTTGTGTTTCCTTATTTGTGCTTCATGTAGCTAAAATCTTTCCTATTCTTTTTAAGAAAACTTGTACAAAATTTGAGGCGAAAGATGGGTAAAGTCCCTTTAAAAGAATCCTAGCACAGTCTAGTTGCATTTAAGAACGACTTAATTTTTAGGAGAGGGAAATTTTGATTAACTATTCATTAGTGCCTAGGGCAGAGGTTGTGTGAAGTTACAGATTAATTTGCAGATGATTGGTAGATGTAAGCTAATTTCAATCTGAAGTAAAATGATAGCTTGAACAGTTACGCTTTTTTTTGCTCTGCATGACAGAAACACAACTTTTATCTGATTTAGTGATCAAATTCATACAATCATTTCTTCCACTGATTGTGTCTTACCTTCCAAATTCTTCTTTTGACCAACTTTACTGAGACAAACGTGTCTGAGTGAAATGTACCTGCACTGCACTTTGGAGAAGAGTCACATTTTTAACTTTTTGAAAATTGTTCTTTGCGTTCTCTTTCTGAGAATCTCTTAAAGATGTTTAGGTTAATTTTAAATGATTGTTTTCTACTCCTTCTCCTTCTCCTCCTCTTCCTCCTCCTTTTCCTCCTTCTTCTTGTGCACACAAGAACACACGGCTTTTCTTTGAAGTGGTGGTGGCCCTCAAATGCTTCTGTGATTTGGCATGTGTAGCTCTTCTGCTAGGAAAATGGAATATCCAGCAGGCAATGAGATGCGCAGGTGGGGGGAGGGGTTTGACCCCATACCAGGGAGCCCATGTGGAGACATTGAGCCTTAGGCTGAGGCTGGCATGCGCCGAGGCAGCTGGGTGATGCCTCTTCCATCCCAGCTAGCTACACTGATCAAAAGTCACCATATTCAGTCGCTATACTGTGGAAAGCAGTATTAAGCGGACATTCTTCTTTTTTTTTTTCTTCATTTTAGGGAAGGGTCTACAAGGTGTTCAAGATCTCACTACTGGATTGGACTCATCGTGATCTGCTTGTTTGCAGCCTCTCAAGAGCTGGGATTATAGGTGTGTGCCACCACACCCAGTCTCAACAGCTGTCTTAGCAACCTGGGGTCAAGGTCAGCACGGCAGGCCTGGGGATTGAACCCCCATCCCCTATGCCTGCTTGCAGGTGCTTTGACCCTCTGAGCTATTTGGCCGGCCCTTAGGGGGACATTCTTTAAATTATAACTCATCTGCTCTGTGGGTTTAAACAGGGAAGGGAATAGTGGGAAAGCATCTTCCTGACTCACCTAATTCTTCCAGGCTGCCCTCACTTCATTCCTGATCTGGAGCTTGGGTCCTCCCACGTGTGAGAGCTGGCACTGCCTGTCCCAAGGCTGTCAGAGTGGGGAGGAGTGGGTACACGACTGCTCCCATAACTCTGGCCATAGGGGTGGGGACACTGCTCCTCACTTGTCCGCTTTGTCTCCAAGATGTGATCCTCTGCCTTTTAATTCTCCACACTACAAATGCAGCAGGTCCAGGTGGAATCTATGACTACAACTGTACTCGGAGAAAGTCTTCACAGAGTGATCGAATTAAGGATCTTCAGATGAGTTCGACCACCCTAGATGACCTGTGTGGGCCCCACGTTCAAGTGATATTATGAGAGACAGAAGAAAGAGGACTCAGGAGCACAGCAAAGGCCATGGGAGACAGATCCATAGTCCAGGAATGCCAGACCAGAGGCTGGAAGTTGTAAGGGTGGCTTCTTCCTGAGCTCTCATAGCTTCTGTCATTGATCAGCAGTACTCTAATCAGCATCGATCGGCCAAATGTAGATTTTGGATTTCTTGTCTCTAGGTTGTGAAAGAATATATTATTTCTCTTGTTTAAAGCCAAGTTTGTGGTACTTTGTTCCAGCAGTCAAAGGAAACTAATGCAGATAACCAGGACCAGGCTGTAACCCTAAAGTGTATTTACTAAAAGTATGGGGGAGAATATAAGGGAAAAATAACAGGGAGAATAATTTATAGCTACTGCCTCAACCCAGAGGCACCCTGGGCCCTTCTCTGGACGTTTTCCCACCAGGGATGCCTGCTGCCTGTCTGTGGCCAGAAGTGGCATTTTGAAGTTGTCACAGTATGGAGACTGGCTCAATTTCACTCACAGCCTGGAGAGGGGAGGGAGCTTTTCTCTTCACAGCTGTCTCAGCCTGCTTGTTTAATCCTTTTCAGCCTCAGGATTGACTTTTCTCTCTTTTCATGAGAACTTCATTCATACCCAGGGGTCTGAGTTCTGATAGCATCAAGCATCCAATTATCCAGCCACTACTATTGTAGCTTGGATGTAGTTTGTCCGCCAAGGGTTTCTGTGAGGAAATTCTGCTCCCCTGGGGTTGGGAGCTGGTAGAATACTTAGGAGGTGAGGCCTAGGAGGGTGGCTAGGACAGGAAGCCAGTCTCATAGTCTGAGTTCTGGGGAGAATAGGTTGTTATAAAGAGCGGGACCGGGCTCCCCAGGTCTCTGGCTCCTGTTGTGCTGTTTGATCTGTCCCTTTCACACAGTGCTCCTGCCACAGCGATGTCATCTACCACAATGTGATGTGGCCAGAGGCTCTGGGCCAACTGGTCTTTCAGCTTTAAAAATTGTGAGACTGACATCTGTTTTCTTTGTAAGTTACCCAGCTTCAGGTATTTTGTTATAGCGCTAGAAAACCAATGAACGTAAGTACATTTGCCAAAGTCTGGATTTTGTTAACCCTAAACCAGTTGGGTCCGGTAGTCCTAGAGCCTCTGGCCACATCACATTGTGGTAGATGGCATCCCTGTGGCAGGAGCACCATGTGAAAGGGACAGATCAAATGGCACAACAAGAGCTAGGGACCTGGGGAGCCTGGTCCTGCTCTTTATAACCTGTTGGTGTGAGCCACCAACAGTCCCATGCAGATCTGTTATACTAAGTTGTTTTTAAAAATATGCTAAGCCTCCTTTGTTTGAAGGGATAGATACATTTCAGGAGATATATTTTATTAATGATTGCAATTGGGTGAAGGCAGCACATGTGGATGGAGGCTGGGAGGGGATCCAAAAATTGTTAACAGTTTTCTGAGACTGGTAAGAGAATGAGAGACTCACAGGTGAATTTTGAGTGAGAGTTTTGCTCTTCGTCATATGGCTCTTAATGTTCTTTTCAGAGTGTGTAGTGCTGCTTTTACAGCAAATAAAGATAGTCATAAAGTGTTGATTCTATACACAAAGAAATACATTACTCTTTCTGTCTCCTTATCACTTTGGAGGAAAAAAGAAGGCAGTTGCTAGACACAAATTTTTTTTTTCTGCTGAGAGATGCTCTTATGGTTTATGTGCATTTCAAATAGTTCAAGATATATTTAAAAGTAGAAATGCTTTCTTCTCTTGTTCATAGGGAGCAGACATTTTCTCCCATGTTATTAAAAATATCAGTCATGAGGCATCACCCAGGCTGAAAGAGAGAGAGAGAGAGAGAGAGAGAGAGAGAGAGAGAGAGAGAGAGAGAGAGAGAGAGAGAAAGGATGGGAGAGGAGAACAGAGGGAGTGAGAGAAAAGAGAGAAGAAACCGGGCCAAGTAAGAGAGGAGGGCAGAAACTCAGGAACAATCAGAGGAACCAGAAGGGACATCAAGGTTGTCCCCTTAATTAGCTGCAACCCCTGCTGGGCCTCAGGCAGGCAAGAGCTGCTGGCAGGAAGCTGCAGACCAGTTAGCAGGCTCTGGTGTGTGGGGACTGCTTGCCCATCTGCTCCGCTTCCAGAGTGCACTTTCCACCTTCACCTGTTGGCACCCTCAGGGTCTTGTAAAACTCACCCCAAATGGTATCTTTTGCTGTAAAATCTTTCTTAATCTCTCACCCCCACCAGGCGCCTGGTCTGCTGACTTCGTAAAATATTTTCAGAGATTAAAAATGGCAGTGGAGCCAGCTAGCCCCGGGCTCCTTTGCTGCTGGGCTGTTCTCATCGTGGCTAGAGTGGCCTATGAGAAACAGGGCACACAGTGAAGTGGGCTCGGCTCACACAGGGGAAGGCTGTCACCTACTTCATCCTGCTTCCCTGGGTGGGGGTGAGCACGCCATATGTGCCACACCAAAGGAGCACGAGGGTCCTGGGCTCATCCCTGTCCCATCTTTGCATTAGTGCTGCCCATTTCCCAAGGGAAATCCATACTTTCTTGTGCAGCCCGATGTGATCTGCCTTCGGCTGGATGTGAAGACAAAACGAATGCACCCTAGCAAAGTGCATGGGATCCCAAGCTCCACTTCTTACTTTGCTTCAAATGACAAGCATGTTAATGTACTGGCCCTTTCTGGGTGGCAAGAGGTAGCTTAAATAAAGAACTTAAGCTTAGTAAAGAAAAAATATTTAGTGTGACATACTCCCTCTTTATCTCTGGGGGCTATCTCCAAAGATCCCCCCATGGATCCCCAAACCATGATAAAACTCAAATTGATAGACACTATGCTTTCTCCTGTGTTCCCTGTAGCATTACTACATCATGCCAGGACCAACCTGTTCTTCATGTTTTAGACCTTACCTCCTTTGCACCACTGCCTGCTGTGGTTTGGCCCTGCAGTGTCCTTCACCTGCCCATGTGTACAGGCCTGACTACCAGCCTGTTGTGGTGTTGGGAGCTGGTAGAACTGTCAGAAAGTAAGGCTTAATGAAAGGAAGCGAGGCCATGAGACTGCACCCTTGATGGAGGTGTTGGTACCCTGACTCCCTGCTGTCACTGTCGTACCTTCCCAATCCCCATGAGGTAAACTTCCCTCTTCTGCCAGCCACAGTGTGCTCTAGCAGCATGGGCACAGATGCAACAGAGCCAAGCAGCCATGGACTGCAGCCTCGGGCTTCATGAGCCCAAGTAAACCTTTCTTCTTTGAATTATCTCAGGGATGTTCTCACTTCAGTCCCAAGCTGATTAATATACTACTCGTGAGTTTTCAGACTCTTACTAAGCAAATGAAGGTGACCTGAACACAAGGACTGGGATACCAAGACGGTCAACCTGATAATGGACATGGCTACTAAGTGAGCTCTGACCCCAGTCCAAAGCTTTTCCTCCAGGAGTCACTCTTTTCAACATGGTGCCCTTCCAAATGTTCGTGCAGTGGCCTACTTCGAAACAAGCTCAGAAGTATAAAGCTTTGAATAATAAAAAGCAAGGAAAATATGAAAACACTGACTACATTAAAACTGGGAAGCAGGAGCTTCTTTATTACAAGATATTCCTTTCTGAGCAGGCAGTATAGCTTAGCGTGGCTCAGTATAACACGTGGCATGAGGGTATCATGGCCACGCATAGTGGTAACACAGTGCTGAGCAGTGTGCGAAGGGGAGACTCTAGCCAGCTACACCTTTACCCTCTGCAGAAGGAGCTGTGAACAGACCGCCGTGCTTGTCCTTGAAGGAGTGCTTGACATAATGCAGAGACTGTAGGCATTCTAAGGGAGTGAAGTTGGGAAGAATGGAAGCGCGTGCCTACGTTGGTTCAAGTGGAAAGGTACACGATCCTTTTCAGATGGAGTTTTTATCCATGAGCAACGACTCTGCCTTGCGCAGGGTCTTTCTCATTCCCAAACCACAGTGCCTGAGTTTTCACATTTAGAGATGTATTAATATGAGTCAAGCTTCGCCCTTTTCCCATGAGCTTCTATAAACCTGCAAATTAGCTTGGAGTTTGCAAACATTTCCTGATGACATTTTGACAGCATCCGGCATAACTAGTCACAGGACTCCCTTGCAAAGATCTAAGTCAGCGCTTCTGGAAGGAGCTGGAAACCACTCAACTAGTTCTGAGGGTGGAGACACCACTGTATTAGCCTCAAGAAGCATCATGGTCTTTTTCATGAATAGGACCAAGAAAACAAGATGTCTGAGCAAGAGCAGGCCAATGGAGGAAATGTCCACTTACTGGATGTCTTTGGGCTGTGTCTCTCCTCAGTTCTTGTGGTAGGAAGTGTCTTGGAGGCTCTGGCCTCTAGGGAACCCAGGTCCCCACCTGTTGTCCAGTCTGTTCACTCCCTCCATGTTTTATCTGAGCACTGCCACCTCCTGTCAGTCCTCAGCCATGTGGCTAATGAGAGCCCTGTTCAGACCTCATTAGGAGAGCCACTTTGTTTCTTTAGCTCTCAGAAGCTAATTATGTCTCTTTCATTAGCTCAATTTCTGCAATTAATGTACCTCCGTATTCACAAATGGCCATTTGTTTTTGGTCTAAGTGACATGTGTGTGGCTGTCCTTTCCTCCTCTACACATTCGCCTCTTTATCTTGAAAACAGCACTTCCATTAAGGCTCTAGTTTTAAGTGATAGAAACCAACATAGCAAGTTTAATAGCTAAAAGGGATTTACAGTGAGATACTGGGCAGCTTATGGAACTGAAGAAAGCTCCAAGTAATTGGTTCCCAGGAACCAGAGGAAGCTCTGGTTGCCTGCAGTCCTGTTGAACAGCTAAGGGCATTTTAACACTCCATGAAGTGTCAGCAAGACAGAGTGGCTCTGTGACAGCATCAGACTCAGGTTGCCATCTCAGTGTCTTGGCTATCCTCTTACCTGAACGCCATACCCCATTCGTTATGGTTCTAAGGTAGCTAAAGGAGCCCCCATGTGCTATACAGATGTCCACCCCTGTAACAACCCTAATTCACCTGCCCATTGCTGCCCAGTTCTTGAAGACTATTGTGATGGGGCCATAGTGTCTCTTTGCTAGTGGCTGGAGGCCTTCTCAGGTGTGCATGGAGATATCTGGCACATGAGTGAACTTTGGGTCTTTAGAGAGACCAAAGAGGAATGGCTACTAGGAAGCCCCTTGGGTTTACCACAGCCGGCTCTTCAGGTTATACAGATGGAAGAAAGGAAGGACTTCCCCAAAGCGGGAAGGAGGCCGGGCGAACATCAACTGCAGACATTCATCATTAGCTACTGAAGACTCAAATTCCAAAGTTCTATCATTTGCATTATGCCCTCCTCCAAACAAACAAAAGCTGTGCTCACTTAACGTGGAGGTGACTTGCCACATTGAAGCTTCGAGGAAAAGACCAAGGTTTTTAGATTAATTATGCAATCAAAAGTGACCAAGGGTGTCAGGTTGCTAAGGAAGTACAACACTGACTTTGTCAGGTGAAGATCCTTAGCTACTTGGAGAGGCCAGGGCCTCAGCTTCCTGTATGTGTTATCCCATTCCAGGTATGCAAGGAGTCCTCACGGGTGTTATGTTTCCAGAGGGGGCCAGCACCTGGAGAGAACAGAAAGGTGAGCAACCTGACAGGGGAAGGAAGGACTTAGAGAAACAGAAAGTTGAAGACTGGGGCTGGTGTCTGGGGATCTTCAGTCTCTTGAGGTATTTGAAAAGCTGACCACAGGAGATGGTTGGACTTGGTCCATTCAGAGCTGAAAAAAACTGTAGGATGGATGGGTACAGTGTAACACAGGGAGATGTGAAATTCAGCACAAAAATAGTCATTCACATTACAAAGCCCTAGCCATCCACAGTTCACAAAGCTTCTCTTTCAGCTTTCGTCATTCACCATACAAACCTAAGGGAGACATTATCCTTCCCATCTCAGAGAAAGAAGCAAAAGTCCTCCAAAAACCTCACATTATGCAGTATGACATCTGGCTAAAATCCCTGTGGGAGTGTGGGAAATATGGCCTTAGAAGAAGGTTAGTTAGGCAAGCGAAGAGCTTGGTTGCCACTGACCCATAATCTGTATTTCCTCATCTTGGGCTGCTTCTCCTTCCGCTTGCAGCAGATGAGCTGGAGGATCGCTCACACATCCTCATGCTGGGAGTATTTGCTCTGCATTAGCTTTCAGGCAGCCATGAATAAAGCTCTAATGTAGCCATCAGCCAGTCTTGGCCTATGAACATGCGCCAAACCAGTCCCTCCAGGAGCCAAGCTCGAGCTTTTCCCTTTGCTTTTGGCTCCCCGTGTGGCTATGAGCCAGCGTAGGAGGAGGCTGGTGAACAGTGGTTGTTGCGATGGAGCCCTGCACTATCCATTTACATGGCTTCCTTGAAAATTTAGATCTTGTTCAGGCTTGATCCTGATGTACCATTGATCACACATGGTGACAGTTGCTAAGAATGCATGATGATGACTTGACAGGCTGAACAGAACCTGGCTCACAAGTGGCACTGCTGGAAGGTACATGGTCACTTTGTGTCCTGTGGCCAAGTGTCTTGATGAAGGCCTGACATTCTGCCATGAGCTGTTTTGCAAAATGTGTATAATTCCTGGTTGTGGATATCACTGCCCTGGCCAAGAATCCCAGGAGCCTGTGATCTCATTCTCTATCTGGCCTTGAAAGAGGCTCCTCCTGTGCCCTTCCCATCACTGACATCACTAGCAGCATAGCATCTTCCAGACTATGGGATGGCAGGCAGCATGTATGGAGGACTGTATCTGCCACAGAGCTCTTTCCTCTCCTGCTTGAAGCTGTAACCATGCATGTTGCCTAGTATACTGACTAGAACTATATTCCTATAGAGTACTTGGAGATATCTTGGCATAGCCCTGGCTGTTGGAGGCCCTGAAGGGGTAGATCTGTGCATCTTTGTCCTGAAATGCTTATGTCTTGCTATGACCTACAGCCAGTAGCGCTCATTCATCTTGTCCAATCAGGATGATGGCATCAGTGACAGGTATGACCTTCTGTAGAATGCTTAGTGGACCAGATCTTCATGAACAGTACTATGGAAGAGAATAGAGGTCTTGACACAGCTCTGAGGCAAAGCTATAAAGGAATATTGGTTCCCAGCCCATGTGAATGCAAACTTTCTGATTCTCTCTTCTTATGACATCAGTGTCTACATACCACACACTTGAAGCTGCATTGTTCTAATACAAATGCTATGTCTGGTACAGCAGCTATGCTTGAAGCTATAGATAGATTAAGCCTATATTAATTTGCAGCTGTTACCCAGGACCCATTGAGTTTCTGAAGAGAATACATTGGCCCATTCAAATGAGATCACAGAGCGGACACTATCCCTGTATTCTTCCATCTTTAAGGATGGCACTGATCTCTGTCATTGGCTCTAAGATGCAATAATCTTGGGCAGTTTCAGAAGTCTTTGTGTGGCTTCTCTTATGATGAGAATATTTTTTTCATAATGACCCATTATGGGGGTTACTAAAAATTCCAAGTCTATCAAGTGCAGTCACATAAGGGAAATAACTACCAGGTGGATCTATGGGCTGAGAGAACTCTCTTGGGTCAGACGTCTGTGAAAATTCCATTTATTACCTGACTGCTCTAAATCCCGTCTAACTGTGAGATTAGGTTAATATTCTACATCTTTGCATTTTAATATTAAACTTAGGGCCCATGTTTTAAATCATTAAAGTGTTTCAGTTAACCTTTCCCAGTATGTGGTCACCTAGATAAATGACCATGTAGATCCCACTGGGAAAGTTCTGAGGTATTTCTCACAGCCTAAACTTGTCACAGTATTGCAGTGTCCTTCCTCCCTCACCAGTGAGTTTCAAACTCTCAGATTTTTAGGGGTTCAGCTTTGGGAACTGAACAAGGGACTGCAACTTCTGAAGATGATCACCCTCAACTTCTTCTTCCTCCTTCATTGTTACCTATATATCTTGTTGATAATAAACATCATCTTGCTGGCTATGACTCTTTTTCTCCTGTGGAAATCATGCTCTGTGAGACATCTCCACAATTCCCTATGGGTCAAATTACCTTCTAGGTCCTTCCATAAACCACAGTTTTCCAGTGGATTTTCTGGACACTAGCATGTGCATTCCAGCAAACCCACTTTCTTCATTCTCTTCATTGCTTCTTCTGTCTTCTTCCAGGATGACTCCAACATTTCTATGCTCTCAGTGTTGGCCTTTTCTAAGAGGTTCTCCCCATTCAGCCGAGCAGCAGCATTTTCCTATGTCTGGGTTCCATGCTAGGGAAAAAAATCTTCCAAGTCAATTAAACCTTCTTTATGTAGTCTTAAATTCTGTTTTTTGACCAGGCATCCTTGCTATCCAATTCTACTTCTACTGACTCCCACTGGTAGCTTCTAGCTAATTCTTGAGCATCTTTGATAGATGGTCTTTTCCTTATTAGGCTCATCATGATTGTAAGCAGAATAATCCTAGTTACCAAGCTAAAAGTGGATGTAGAGGTATCTCTTAAATGAATAACTTGCTGCATCATAGGAGGGAATCCATGGATTCACGGTTGCCTAAAGAGCTAACATGCTAACAACATGCACTGATTACATTATAGTTCTGCCCGTCACTTTAGTCTCACCACCTAAAATCACAGGTTGGCAAGGCTGATCCTTTTGCAGGCTCCAGAGTAGACTGTGCCCTTATTCTTTTTTAGTTTCTGGACACTGTCTGTGTTCCTAAATATATAGTCTTCTTCCATCTTTAAAGCTAACAGCCATGTCATTCTGGCTTCTGCTTCCCTTGTTGTACATCTTGCTTTGGTCCTCCTGCTGTCCCTGTCTAAGGAAATTAAAGGATAGAGTCCACCAAAATGATGTCCCTTCCACATGGTCTTAATGTAATCAGGTCTGTGCCACTGTTTTTACCACATAAGGTAATATGTTCACAAATACTGGGGATTAAAATATGGACATTTAGCAGGGGTTGGGGCATTATTTAGCCAGTAACAAGGTCTTTATTTATAAATGATGGGGCAGATGAACTGGATAGTAAGAGTTAATGAGCCCTAAAGATTGCAATAGCGTTATGAGGAATTAATTAAAACAGTGTTCTTAATGAGTACAATCTACACGTATCTGTGTTAATGGTGAAGTTGCTGTTCAAATGTTATTCATGTGACCAAAATTGGTATTGCCTAACCTGGTATCTGCCTTTGCTCTTTGGAAAACATTTCACAGTGGGTGTTAAGGAGCCCAAGTCTTCTACTTTTCATAGTGGGAAGAATATTGTATTGGGCAGGTACTGGCCAAGAAGATCCTGTAGTGTCTCCTATGCTCAGATTCTATCATACATCCTCCCTGCCAAGAGAGGAGCTTACATGATTCAGCGAGTGGGAAAATCTGGAGTCCAGTTTCTAGTCATTGACACTGCTCATGTCCGGCCATCTTGGATTTGTCATTTGGCCTGTCTGAACATTGGTTTCAGTCAACTGAAATAGTCATATATACTTTCCCACTTCCTTTGTTGAGCTCCAGTGATGAGTTAAGAGGCAATGCCCACCCACCACGTTAACAATACACACACAGAATTCCTCTAGAAGAACACACTAGCTGTACTCTCTGATCCCATACATTAACTTTTATTTTATAATTACTATTGTTATTATTATTACGATTATATCATTACTTACACATTAACAAACAGAAAGCTAGGCATAAATTCCTCACTCTTATACTTTCTGCTTCATTATATAAAGATAATCAAATTCACAAATTAAAAGCAAACAAAACCATAAAACCAATAAAGTTTAAATAAACAAGGTAATTGAATGAGTCAGAATTCTTTTTAAAAAATGAAAATGATTTTTTGCTTATAATAGAACTGGCTACCTCAGTTCCAGTTGTTTTGAGTGATGGGTTTTGGCCTCTGGTAACTGAGGGTAATTTATTCTTTTCTCACTAGTTCAAAACAACCAGAACAACATATCTTAGTTGTGCTTATTTGCATAAATTTAAACCTGTACATTGAAATGATGTGACAGTCTCATTTCTAAGTGGTTATATTACTATCTGAAATATATTTTTATTACTTATTTTAGATTATGAAGATAAAAACTCAAATATTCAAAGTGAGATAATTGGAGAAAACCTGGGGATCTTTGGGAATGTTAGCCATGATCAAACGCTGAGATAATGAGTGTGAATGTGTTCTCCAGAAGTTAAAAGGAGTTAATAGTTGGCAGGAGCCGTTACTGAGACAAGATACAAGCTGAAAGCAGCTGCCTCGAATCACGCCATGTACCCCTGCCATCCCAATTTCTGATAGTATCCTCACATGTTGGGATGCTGGCATTTCTGTTTCATTATAGAGCCCTTTGAATTCCCGGTCAGACAGAAGCTACTGAGAGTCCTGTAGGAGGACGCCAGAGTCCAGCGAGGAGAGGCCAAGTCGGACAACGTTGTGTGTGGAGACAAGAGCATCATGGGAGATGGGCAGAAATGCACATGGAAATGCAGTTCTGGACATAACCCCGCCTACTCCATTCGAGGCAGGCAATGGCTCCTCCTCTGTTAGCTCACTACTGCCGCAAGGAGAACTTACTTATAGGACTTGAATATTATATAGCCTCAAGGGAAATTTTAACAGTTTTACTGCAAGGTTAACCACACTGATGATGACTTTGGGGGCATAGGGAAGAAGCTTTGGGGCTCTTCCTTTTCTTCTTGCTCTCTTTTTCCTTTACTTTTCTGTTTCTCCCACTATTCTTGCCTTTTCTCTTTTGCTGTGTCTGCCCACGAGTTTTTCTCTGTCAAGGGCATAATTCTTCTTCTTCTTCTTCTTCTTCTTCTTCTTCTTCTTCTTCTTCTTCTTCTTCTTCTTCTTCTTCTTCTTCTTCTTCTTCTTCTTCTTCTTCTTTTTCTTCTTCTTCTTCTTCTTCCTCTTCCTCTTCCTCTTCCTCTTCCTCTTCCTCTCCTCCTTCTCCTTCTCCTTCTCCTTCTCCTCCTCCTCCTCCTCCTGCTTCTTCTTCTTCTTCTTCTTCTTCTTCTTCTTCTTCTTCTT
>PVJA010004727.1:0-83805 GCA_004027025.1 Myocastor coypus | reverse complement strand
CTCTCCAAACGGATCATATAGGAATAGCACAGGAAAAAAAAAAAAAAAAACCAAAACATATTCAGTGTCCTTAGTTCAAACCCATACTATGAGATGCATTTCACATCTATGAGGATAATAGCAATAAGAAAGATAAAGACAAATATCAATAAGGAAGAAGAGAAGTTGGAGTTCCTGTGTAAGTGAATGGGAGTGGAAAATTTGCAGATACTTTTTTTTTTTGTATTTAATACAGGGTCTACAGGGTCTCAGTACATAGGTCGAACTCATAATGATCCTCCTGTTTTCAGCCTCCCAAGCTCCCAAGAGCTGGGATTACAGGTGCATGCCACCATGCCTAGGTTTAATCACTGTCTCAGCATGCCCTGGAGGCAGGGCCAGCCTGGCACTGCAGGAATTGAAACCTGGGCACGGTGCGCTGACTAAGCAGGTGCTTCAGTTCACTGAGCTATCTGGCCAGCCCTGTGTGCAGCTACTTTGGGAAATAAATTGACATTTGTTCAAAAAGTTAATCCCGTGAACAACCATGTGCACTGGAAGCTAAGCTTAAAGCAATTTATTATAGCAGTAAATACAAAACAATTGCTAATGACTTTCTAAAGTTTTTATCACAGAGATTACATATGCCCAAGGTTACGTATTTTTCTCATCTCTATTATATTTCTATGAAGACGATATTATTCTACCAACTTGTAGGTGAGGAACATGGAAAAACATTCTTCCCATAGCACATCTCATCATATTAAAGACGTTTTTATATAACAAAGGAAACTATCAACAGAGTGAAAGGCAGCCCAAAGAATGGGTCAAATTGTTACCAGGTAACCTCAGACAAAGCGCTTCTCATTATCTCTAGCACATACATAGAACTCAAAAAAAAAAAAAAATCAGCTCCCCCATTTAAAGACCCGATCAAAAATTGCCACTGGAAGTGAATAGTTATTTCTTAGAGGAAGAAGGGCAAGTAGAAAATCCATATATTTAGAAAAGCTCAACATCACTGGCCATTCAAGAAATCCAAAGTAAAATAACACTGAGATTCAGTCTCACTCCAGAAAGAATAGCTGTCCTCAAGGCATCAATGGATGACAAGTGCTGGTGTGGCTGTAGGTGCAGGGAGCTCCTCTCCACTGCTGGAGTGCAGACAGGGGAGACCACTGAGGAGGTCAGCGTGGAGCGTGCTCAAAAGACTGAGCAGAGGTTTCGTTTGTCCCAGCTATTCCTCTTCTTAGTGTTCCCCCAAATGAGTAAAAGGCATTACACCACAGCAATATACACAAGCCAGATTTATAGCAGCACACTTTGTAATACTTCTATCTTAGAAATAACCTAGGTGCCCATCCTTGGAAGAATGGATACAGAAAATATGGTTTTATGTGCAGTGGAAGACCATTCTGCGATAAGGAAGGGTAAACTTGAGACCTTTTTAGGCAAGTAGGTACAACTCGACATCACATATTTAAGGGAAATAAATCACACACATATTCAAATACTGTTTTGTTTCTCCCTCTCTACATCTTTCTCTGTCTCTTCTCTGTCTCTCTGTCTCTGTCTGTGTCTCTGTCTGTCTGTCTGCCTGCCTGTCTGTCTGTCTGTCTCTCTCTCTCTCTCTGAAACTGAATGTGTGAATAAGAACCAAAATGAACGATAGACATTGGGAAAGAGGCAAAAAGTGTCCAAGTGGGAAGGGGAGCAGCGGTGGGGCCATAGTATGAGGTAGCAAGGGGCAGAAGGAGAAAAAGGCAAACAAAACTTTTGTAACGAGAAAGGGGAAGAAGGGTTCAAGGGGGGGAAGGGGGCGGGGAGAAGAGAATCAAGGTATATTCAGGCATTAATTCCTTATGATGAATGGGATCTTTATGTATTTCAAAAATGTACCAATAAAATTGATTTTTAAATAATTTTTCACGGCAAACGTCAGATAAGGCTTCAAGTCTGCTGCTCTTGCCATGATATTTTAGATCACTGCCAAAAGCTTTGAACTTGCAGCCCCTATATTGGCACAGTAAGATTCTCATTGGTTGATCAGCCAAGGAAAATATGCACAGATAGAAAATCTGGCAGAGACCAAGAAACACACAGGAGAAACTCTGGATCTCATCGTCAGTCAATAACAATTCCATCTCTTGATAGAGAAAATGTGAGCATAGTGAGTCTCAGTCTTCAGGGCCCCACAGCCCTACCCTGGGTAGGGACACAAGCGCAGGCTGGGTACTGGGGAGCGAGCCCTGCCTGGGACCTCAGGAAGTTCGAGACATTCTAAGAGGCAGGAGGAGAAAAGCAGCCTATGGATGACGTCATCAAGCCAGCTGCTGCTGCAGGTGACTGGAGCTTAGTCGTGCTAGTGACAACCAAAAGATGGGGAACTGGGGTATTTATGCGCCCACCTTGCCCTTACTTATTAAGAGCGCTCCTAGGGTGGTATTCATGCCCCACCACTGCCAATATCCCTGCCCTCAAAGGAGAGGATCCCAGTGGCAGGTCGAATTGGGCAGCGAGGCCACACCACCGTGATGGCGCTTTCGGGGCCAAGGGATCCGGATGGAGCACAGAACCTCACCGCCTGCCTCTCGCTAGGCTGACAGGTCAAGTGCTTCAGTTCCTTCTCATGAATGAGACAGCAGATCAATGCGCAGTCAACGGTTTTCAACACGCAAACTGCAAAGTGCTGGAATTTGAGGGGCCAGCCTGGAGGGGTAAGGACAGTGGCAAAATATAATGCTTTTTAAGAGCAGAGAGCACTCTTTAGATCCCCACCACCCACTCAACCTGAGCAACCCCAGGGCCACCTATCCCTGTGTTGGCATCCCAGGTGCAATTTTATCAGCAAAATGAGTCTTCCTTTACAAAACGCACGGACATTCAGAAGCCATGGCAGCACCTTAGAACTCCACTGGAAAGAGGTTAGCGGGGCACTTCCCATGTTTAATGTCTTCATTCCTACAAAACAGGTAAGTGGCCCTCTCGAGACTCATAGCAAAGCCAAAGGTGAGCAAGGACCGGAGCCCCAAATCTGCCCATGTGTTCCACCGCTTCTTGGCGCATGTTATCCGTTTCACCTGTCACAGATCTCAGGAAGGTAGAAGAAGCCTCTTGCAGAAGGGCTAGGTAAGCCAAGGCTCGAGACTCCCAGCTGGGCCTCAAACTCTGCCTCTGCCTGGGTGAATTTCTTAACTCGTGTCTTTGTTCTTCTTCTCGCAGTGCCTGTCGAGCTGGCGTCCCAACACTTAAGACTCTTGCATAGATGATACAAAGTCTGTAAGCCTAGGCTTGCCTATCCTAACTATCCAGCATATTCTAGTAACAATAATATTACACAGCAGCGGCTCTGCAGATGCTTCGTTCGACCGACTTGTGAGCTAAGCCGGAAGGCTGAGACCTGCACCAAGCCCAGTTGAATGTGATCCTGTCTGGGGCGCCCCTGTCTCTCGGTCCATCTTTTAGCGTGGCTGTATCCTGCCCTGCTTGATTCAACCAGGCTGGGTCTTCTGCTGCTATGTGTAGGGTCAGCAAGAAATCACAGCTACTTGGAAGTAGCACAGAGGGCACAAGAAACAGTGCTGCTCATTAAGGCGTTCACATCAGCTCAGCACTGGCAAAGGAGGGATCAGATGGCTTGTCCAGAGCCCAAGGCTTGTGGGCCACGAGATAGCTCAGCCATCTAAAGAGCCTGCTTAGACAAGCTGAGGTGGCCACTGGGGAACACGCAGTTCAATCCCCAGGCATCACATGCCACGCCCACCCGGTCCTTAGACAGGGCTGAGACTACCCAAAACAAAACAAAACAAAACAAAACGCCGAAGGCTCAACTCAGGGCTATGCCCCCTCTGTCAGGGACTTTCTTCATGGGGGACGCTAGCGAGCAATTCTCGGGTGGCTGCAGTGCCTTTCTTGAGCAGCAAACTGATTTTTATGATTCCAAATTGTCTCAGTCAAGTTAAGAAACTTACGGGAACCCAAAGAAAGAAATACACAGCCCAGAATTTGTAGAGACCCTGTGAGTTTTGTGGCTTAACAATTGTATTTTGAAGTCATTTATCACCGGCACTGCCGCTAAGGCAAGTTATAATAATACATCAGGCGATGGACGGGGTTCTCAGAATGCGCGGGCGCCGTAGATCATCTAAGCGCCACGGCCCTGAAGATGGATTGCTCCCCGGCACAAGCGAGAATGGAAAGGAGCTTTTAGCCACCAGACAGCTTTAAAATTCAAATTTTCCTAAAATTAAGGTCTTTTCAAGTCAAATAGAAGCAAGACGATGGAATCCTATGCAGTAGAAAGTATCACCGAACCCTAAGAGCCTGGCGGTGCTTATTTTCCTCAGGGCATTATGAGGCTCCCCAGGAGCCCGGGAAAGGATTGGTCCTCTCTTTCCCAGCTCTTCCTCCTCTGTGAGAAGGAAGCTCAGGAGAGTGCGCCCGCATGAGCTGGGGTCTGTGCATCTCTTTGCCAATCGGTTCCCCCAGCTTCTACCCTGCAAGCCCAAGTCACCCGTCAGAGTTCCAGAGTTTTAGCTCGCCTGCGGTGCTAGGGCAGGCCATGGATTCAACCCAGGAAATGTTACTTTTGGTATTTTTGCTTTTATAAGTTCTTCCACGGAAATTCAGAACTAAGGGAACAGAACTAAAAGCAGAATCCCTTCCTCACTTAACTGCTCTCAAACTTGAAGCAGTATGCAGGCAGCAAGCAAGCCTTTTCTAGCCTGCATCTTTGTATAGCCCCGGGAAGTCCTGGTTGACGATGAGAGCAAATATGCAGATGATGGTACATGGGCTCCTGACCCAGGAGTGGAGCCAGGAGCTATGATCACAGTTCTGTCACTTTTCCTACTGTAATGGCATGTCTATAAGGTTGTAATATGGCTTAGGAGAACTACCTATTTTGTTTAAAACCCATTTGCACTGGGGGGCCAAAGCAATCACTACCAGTTAGGGAAGCAGGTGTTGAGAGAACTCCTTAAAAAAAAAATCCCACTTCAATAAACAGAGTGAAATGAGAAATCTCCCTACTGTTTGTGTAATAGACCCAAGGAGCAACAGTGAGAGACAATTACATTTCACGCGGCTTAGCTCCATTTGCTTCACTGAAAGAATTAAAGGAAGGAATGGGGGCTGAGTTCTCGCGATGCGGAGGGAAACACCCAGGCATGAGGGATGAACACAGCCCCGTTCCCACTACTCGCCCCTCCTTTTGCACTCCTTTGGTTTACTCCACTAGATTCTCTCAGATTACTATAGATTTTTGGCACCTACCCGGCTTGGCACTTCCAAAGGGAAACAGCCCATTCCACCAAACAGAGCAGTTTACTGTCTCAGGAAGGAGATCCAGCTCCGTTCCCGCTGCAGGAGCGTGTTCACCACCTAGGCTGACTCACAGAGGTGTGGGCAGAAGCGACGCTCCCCTGAGGCTGTTGAATGTCGTGAATGAGGCAAGCATTGCGTCTACAGAAGTGGGGTCCATTCGAGGGCTGTTAAATAACTTCCCAGATGTATCTTCTTCTTCTCAAAAGGACAACACCACCATATCGTTTAATAATTTATTTCACAAAAGGTTAAAAAAAAAAAAAAGCTTTCCTTGCAGACTGACAATAACACTACACCATCCTGGTCATTCTCCACTTGAAAGTTCTGAACAGGTGAGAATTAGTGACCATTTACGTGAGAACGAGATCTGTCGCACCTTCATTTTATTAGATATCATTATAGTCGATGTGTTTATATGATTTTCTTTTTGTAATTTAAGAAGTCTTCTTTCCGAGGGGACCCCTTTCCTTTTTCTCTCTCATGCTCCCTGCCAGCTTTTCCAAGCTTTTCCAAGTGCTGTCCTTCCGTTTCAGCCCCCACATCCTAAGCTCATCTGATTCAGACTATGGGGCTTGATGACACCTTCTTACCATAAATAATTAGCAGTACGATTATGCTGAATATCTGAAATGCTCACCACTAGACGTTTCTTCTCTTTTCTCTCTTTCTTTTTTTGTATTTTAGGGAAGCGTCTACAGGGTGTTCAGGATCTCGCTACTAGATCAGACTTGTAGTGATCCACCTGTTTACAGCTTCCCAAGAGCTGGGATTATAGGCATGCACCACCACGCCCAGTCTCAGTCACTGCCTCAGTGTTCCTCAGGAGCAAGGCCCCCATGTCAGACCTGGGGAATGAACCCCTGGCTCCTGTGCCTGCTTGCAGATGCTTTAATCTGCTGAGCTATGTTGTATGTTATGGTCCGATGCCGAAAGAAATGACAAGACCCAATGAATGTAGCTTCAGAGGTCTCACTGGATTCTGTCTCTCTCAAAGTGAGCTCAGAGCTCCAGAAGCATCTCCTTTTTATTTCAGACTATAACCTCTGTTGACCTTCACTATTTCTTTAACGCTAGGTTCACACAATTGTTAAATAAAAGGCTTACAAGGAGGGGAGGAGATAACCACCAACATGTCAAGTAAGGGCAGAGACATCAATCAGGATAAGCTGTTACTTGCCTTCTTAAATTCCAGTCTTCTGGAACCCCTAAGTAACAGATTACAACCCGCCCTAAGCTTTGTTTATTGTTCTTCGCTTCTTGAAGATGCTGGTTTCTTATCTCTGCAGAGCCCTTTGGCGGGCCCTTACATTTTCCTTTCAATTGCTCCCCTTCCACATGCATATGCCGTGTTCCTAGGTTAGAGAACACTTTGATTACATGTTCTCTGCATAGATAGACAGAGGGAAGGGCACACTTGGCGGTGGGTGGTCAGAGAAGGGAATGGACAGATTAATACATGGGTAGATGGGCAGATGAATGGACAGAAGGACCTGGATACAGGTTGGTGGAAAGCAAACAGGGAGAAAGGGTGGGAAAGCAGCTCAGTAGTGGACAACCACGAGGTCCTTGTCTTAGCTTTTTAAATCACGTGCGTTCGGGTCACCTTGCTTATTCCTGTGTCTTCCTTCTGCTGGGAAGCTCCTGTTCGTACAACTATTTGGCCTTCAAAGACCCATCAGGACTTCACTGCGCGTGTCTGTTCTCCCCATGAGAAGTTCTTTCTTTTCTTTTCTTTTTAGCAAACTGCAATCTTAAAGTTTGGCCTTTCAGTCTCACATACATCCTTTTTCTAAAACTTTCCAAATTTGTTCAAGTTCTGAAATCAAAATCTTGTACTAAAATCAACCAAATAGGGGCCGGCAAGATGGCTCAGTGGTCTAAAGTGCCTGCTTAGGCAAGTTTAGGCAACCACAGGGACCATGGTTGGGTCCCTAGCACCACAAGCTGCGAGAGCCCCGCCCCCTGGGCAGGCTTAGCCAGCCATAAGAAAAATAAAATATAAAAAAATAAAACCAACCAGTGGTGCAACCAAAAGCTCAGTGGTGTAGCGTCTGCCAGGTAAGTGCAAGGTTCGATTCCTGGCATCCTCAAAAAGCAAAAACCGCAGCACTCTGGGAACTACCAACTGGACACATTCCTCTATTACTATTAACTTCACCAACCACTGTGAGACTCTCTCTCAAGAGAAGAAACCCACCTTTCATTTACATAGCTCCTGACCTTCCCAAATTAATTCCAGAATGTTCCCTTTGTTAACCAAAAGACCAAGAATGTGCAGTTTTTACACACCACCTCAGAATGCTAATCCACTGAGCTACTCCCTCTGGGTATCTTCTTTTGGGTCTACAATAAAAGATCTGGATGCAAATGAAACAGTGATGGCATTTTTCCTTGTCCTCTACATTTTGTGACAAATGCACGTTGCTTTTCCACTTGCCATATACATAATTACACTTCTTTAATTTATGTTTCCATAAAACGTTTACTGCTCCATGAATAAACATTGAAACAAAGCCTCTAATGGAGGTTGCATGTTCTGAAGCAGCCCTGTGGCTCTCCAGAAGTCTCACCCACTGCTTAATGAGTATCATTTCCATAATCTGTGCATGATGGCTTAAGCCTCCCTTTAGGGATATTTTACAAAGCAGAAATTTGTGAAATATTATCAGTCCACAGGGAAAAGGATGTTAAGGGAATTAGCAACCTGTCTTGGTAAAGGGACAGGACAAGCTTTTGTGTCTCTCCAGTGACCACAGCACTGTAATTATGGTGATTACACCTCATAATTACCTCTCTAGCTGCGTGCAACAGTGCTAAAATCTTGCTTGCAAGATCTGGCTTCAACTAAAGTGCTGAGAAACCCAGAAGGGTCACCCAGGAAGGTCAGGCTGTGGTAATTCCATTTCTAGTGCTAGAAAAAGAGACCGAGAAAGGAGATTTATAAGTGCAGGAGATGGGTCAGGGATATCATGAAACTGACACTTGTGGAGGAGGAAATAATTTGTTGAGTATTAAATGGACACTCAGAAGCAACTGAACTTAGGCAGAATTCTAAACTGAGTCGTCCATGGCTGATGCATGCATTATTTTCAATGTGAGTTAATTTTTGGGAAAATTACTTAGTAGAACTTGATGTCATTGTCATTTTGAAAGGTTAATCTGTTTCAGATAATTCTTGCAAATCATGTTATAAAATGAAGGTGCTTTTAAAAAGAATGAAAGCATAATAATCAGTTTCTTTCTTCTTTGCCCAACAGCAATGACTACATTGTTTAATGAGAGAGAGAGAGAGAGAGAGAGAGAGAGAGAGAGAGAGAGAGAGAGAGAGAGGAGATGCTGAGGGCGGGGAACCAGACACAAAAATTCTTCCTTGTTCATGAAATCCTGATCTTTAGCTCCTCCAGGGTAGTGATGAGATAGACTGAAGGGACAGCTGTCATTTCAGGATGCACAGTCTGCTTGGTTGGCAAGATTCATTTAAACTTTGTCAGGATGGAATCATTCTTCATAGAAGCCATATTTTATTAGCATGGGCAAAGACCTCCAGGCCCATATGCTGAATTTTAAGTCTGTGCTACTGTTTAAGTAGGAAACCGGGCAAGCAGCCCAAAGTTCTAAAGTGAAACTCTTCTTCACTGGCCGTTGTATTTTTTTTTTTTATTTTTTTTTTATTTTTCAGGAGTGACTTGTATCTCCTTTGGAGCACTACTACAAAGTCCTTCAAATGTGTCTTCTATTTTTTAGCACAAGCTGGATAAAGTCTGTAAGATTTTCACCATTTCAATATGACTGTTTCCACAGATGACTGCGATAAAACTAAAACATTCCTCTCAAATAGAATGTCTTGTGATCCAAGAGTTACCATGTGTACCCTCTGGAACTGTTTTCTTGCCTCCCTGCTCTTCCGGTGCCTGTGCTTCATGGTTCGCCACTTCTGAATGAGACAGGAGTACGTATGATCATCACTTACAAAGTGACATTCTTCTCGTGACTCAAACAAACAGCTACTCATTTCAAAGTCAACTATGTAAAAATAAGATCTTGTGGAGTGGAAGTAATCTCACCCGACAGAGCTGCTAAGCAGAGGTGCTTCTTCTTGTGGGTTCTAACTTATCTGCTACAAGAGCATACCATCTTCGAAGTCATGATCTTATAAAAATATTCCCCACTACGTTCACTTCAGTATAAACCACAACACCCAGCACATAGAAACAGCCTAGCAATCTCTCAGTACATGAATGAATTTATGAAAATCTGTAGCATATGTTCACAATGAAATATTATTCACTCTTTAAAAAGGAAACTCGTCATTTACTACAATAAATTTGAAGCTGTCATTGGGCATGTGCAAGGTGGAAAAAGCTGGGTATAGAAATAAATGTGCTACGTGACTTGTATAGGCAGTAAAGAAGTCAAAATATATTTAGAGAATAAAACATTGGTCATTAAGTCAGGGTACACAAGAGCTGTACATCAGAGGAGGCAAGATAGCAAGGGTGTAAGCTGATCAGGTGTAGAGAGCTACTATGTGAACACAAAGCATTGCACTGTATTCCAAGCTTGCACAACCATACTTACCTACACGGTACACACCAATTCATAAATGAGACCTTTCTCAAAAGAGCCATAATGGAGCTGGCCAGATAGCTCAGCTGAATAAAGCGCTGCTTAGGCAGACTCAGGGACCAGGGTTCAATGGGTGGCATGCTGTACTAGTCCCGCCCCTGTGGCTTGCTGAAGTGGCAATTGAGACTGGGAATGGGTGTGCACCTATAATCCCAGCACTCGGGAGACTGAAAGCAGGAGGATCACTCTGACTCCAATCTGTGTAGTGAGACCTTGGAGACCCTGTACTAAATACGTAAAAACCATTATGCGAGAAAAACCACTCCCAACCAGTTCTCATAACCTACAAGCATTGATTTGACTGCATAAGACAGAATAAGTGATGGAATTTAGACAAGTGACTCTCAGCCTACTAAATCACATCTGGGTCTGGTTTGGAACAATAATGCTGGGATCATTCGGAGGGCTGCACGCTGCCTCGTCCGGGTTCCACACAGGATTCCAGGGAGATTTCTGTCACTCTAACTGGTGGCTTGAAGGTATAAAGGATGAATCTGCTAAGGCAACAGCAACTAGAAGAAAAACAGGCCACAGAAAACACTTGGGAGCCAAAGCTCATTTTTTGCACAATATGTTTGATGGTTCAATGAATTAGAATCATGTGCAGGCAGCTCCCAGAAATTAGGTAATGTGAGGAACTGGTGATGCTTCTTTTTTGGGTGGTTTCGAGGGACAAAGCCCTGAGATTTATGCTGACTAAATCTGCTTAACAGAGAATGGGATTCTGGCTACTTTCAGTCTCTGTGACTCAACACGGACCACCTGGTAAGGGAAGACACAAGCACCAGGTCATCGATGGAAATGCCCTTCTCCCAGAAGGAAAATCTGCAGTAGAATCTTTAAGACAACCCAGTTTGCCAAGGATCTGACTGCACCTTGGACCTTATGATGAGGGCAGCCCTCTAGGAACATTTAACAGGAGTGTATCCTTGTGGTGTGGACAAGAATGCTCTGCGCAGGCGCTCGGGTGTGGCAGAGAGATCACAGTGGCTCTTCAAGGCCCTTCCACCCTCAGAACTAAGCCTAAGTCGTGGAAAGGCTGCTGTATGTTTCATGTGAGACAACATAATTGTGTTCTCATGGCATTAGCTAAAGACGCCATGGAGCCCTGACACTGCAGATGTCAACTTAATTCATTAAGATGATAAGCCAATAATCAACTTTTATAAACTTAATTACACAATGTAGGCTGGGGAGATGACTCAGCAATCTGAGAGCCTGCCCAACAAGTGCAAGGACCTGAGTTTGATCCCCGGTACCACATGCCATGCTGGCTTTGGAAACCCCAGCGCAACATGCCCACTGGTGAAACCAGGGATGGTGGTTCATGCCTATATTCCCGGTGCTGGGGAGGCTGAGACAGGAGGAACACTATGAGTCCAAACTGCAAAGTGAGACCCTGCAATCAATCAATCAATCAATCAATCAATCACTTGCAGACAGGCCCATAGATGTGAATTTGTAAATCAGGCTTTGCTCCTGGGAGACATTACATTTTCACCAGCGTGTGTCTCGTCAGCGGTGTCATGAAGGTTAGTGTCCTCGTAGGTGGCACAGCACACCGCCTTCGCTATGGACATGCAGTTCCCAAGGGGAGATGTAGTGGAAATACAGATTCTGCCTGAAGCCCAATAATGTAGAAGTCTCAGGCCTCTAAGCTGGGATGAGAAATGACAGCACAGAAATTCTGCAGCTCTGCAGCCTGGGCTCAGCTCCTCATCCTGCTGCTTGCCAGATGGAGTATAGTCCTTCAAAAGCTCAGAGACCGAGATTCTTCATTCATAAAACGAACCGGGCTCATGGGGACATTGTGAGGATGAATGGGCTGGTTTTGCCCGGTGCTTCGTCTCCTTCTTGTATTTGGTGCCCACTGGTAACTCTGCAGCCCCCAGTGCTCTGCCCCCATCACTCAGGATGCTGCTCTTCACTACCAGGGCTATTCATACTGCTATGCGGCCACACGCAAAAGAATTTTCCTAAATTTTTTAATTTCACAAACTTCAAAGAGCTACATCATTTTTAACTTTCTTTTCAAAATTCCATTCCTCTCAAAGAGAAACTTTTCACTGGAGACAGAGTCACTCTCCCAGAAACCAGTAGAAGATTCCATGCACACATCCTGGGTTCCATGGAGTTCTGGAAGGGGGTGGGAAGCAGAGCACACACTGAAGTCTTTTGCATTTGACCCATTCCGGAGGGAAGCTCAAAGCTGAAAACTGGGGTTTTTCTCTGTAGGGAACCAATCTTTAGGCAGTAGGATGCAGGGGTTAACATCATCACCATCTAATTTAGAGAACTCAAGCGAGATCCTCTTTCTAATGTTCATGTCCTGTGTGACTCCAAGAAATCAATTCCACACCCCAAAGCCCTGAGCGCTACATCAATAGCAAGCACATGACAGAGTGCCTCCTTCCAACGCCTTCTGAGAAGCTTGCATACGTGGAAATCTCTGACCCGGGGTCCTCGAAGCCTAAGAAAGTCCGCAGTAGATATGACCTGTTCTGCCTGTTGCTTTGCCTGCTTGTCCCTCTCTAGTGAAGCTTACAAAACTCGCGCCACCTTAACACACACTGTGCTCTGTGTTATTGCAATATTCATTCCTTCACTTTCTCACTTTTGGGGCCATGTATGTAACTATGATCTCAGCACCTGGGGCCATGACGAACCTACAATAAGCCCTCAATAGATGCATTCTAGGTGAATGGACTAAGAGAGTTTGGGAGGCAAGAGGAGAGGGAGGCAGCATCGCTCCTCAGTGTCCAAGAGACTGCCCAAGCAGCTGGACTTCCATGAAGAGGTAGGAGAAACAAGTTTAACAGTATGAGTGTGTGTGTGTGTGTGTGTGTGTGTAATAGTGTAAGGTGATTGTTCTTAAGGGACCAATTGAGTCCTTTACAGGACTCTATTTTCAAGACACAAAAGAGGGACAGAGTGCATCAAACAAACTTGGTGCGAGCCATGGTGTAAATCCAACCAACATAGCAAGAACAGAGTGTGGATGTTCGCATCTTTGCCTGCCTGGCTCCATTTCATGTTGTGATGTTTCTTTATGTTGCGGTCAGTCTGCTTTCCCCAGTGCTTTACTTTTCAAGGCCTACAGCCTCCTTGAGATGCCTAGTATTATTTTATCCTATTTCATAGCATCCTGTTGTACTTAAACAATAAAGAGCTGGGATTTTAACTGCAATTTTGTATGCCATGAGCACCTGTGTAATACTGATATCAAAGTGTTATCTTATATATTGAGAGAAGCCCTGGAAACTCAGCAGAACCTTGGAATGTCATGCAGGCCAGGGTTGGTGGAGACTTTGCAAAGAAGTACTGGGGACAAGAGACAAAGGGCATAAATCACTCTGCAGTGGTCTGAAGGGTAAATGTCCTCCTCTTTCCTGACTGCAGCTCCAAGTGCAGGAGGTTAGGCATTTGGGATACAGTAGTGGCGTCAGTGAACTGGCGGGGGCTAGGACCTTGGAGGCTGTAAGTGTGGGATAAAGGTTCCTTCTCTTTGATCACGGTTTATTCCACCCATAAGGAATAGTGTAATAGTGTAAGGTGACTGTTCTTAAGGTGCAAGAACTAGGTTCTTCCTTCAACTTCCTGGCCCCATAAAACAGTCAATAAAATCTCTTAAATCCCTGAGATCTGGCTTCTGCCCATGATCTCTGTCTGGGACCCAGGTGGCCTCACCACGAGGTTAGCACCTGATAACTCAGACCTCCAGCCTTGGGAGACTGCAGGTTGCGAGCAAAAGGCCTCCCGCCACACTATTGTGAAGCGTTCTCTTCATCCTGTCCCCCCAGCTTCTCCGAATCCTCCTCTCATCTTGGCCTTCTACTTGCCGCCTTTGGTTATGAGTTCATATACAGTGTCTCATCCTGGCCCTTGGCCCTTAGACTTCAAATTATCAGCCTCTTCATTTCTTAGGCAAACATGAGCCTTGCGCTCTTTCCAGAGCAAGTTGGAATCCACATCCTCTGCTTCTCTCGTAGATCATGATTTTGCCAATACTCCTGTGCTCACAGCGGATGCCCAAACTCAACTTCAGTCCACGTCTCATTTTGATCTTCATGACATGGTTGAGGATAAGAACGGTGACAATGCTAGCCAAATATTCAGCCACTAATTGGGTGATCAAAGCAAATCATGTTTACAAAACAAGAATGGTGTTTCCTTAAAACAAAACAGCAGTCCTCTTCCTTCCAGATGGGATATTCCTTCATAAAAGTGCTTCCCAGGATGCCAGGTAAGAATAGCAAGGCATTAACTAAATCTGTGGCCACATCCTGAGAGCACGCAGCTTTACTGAGGCTGTCTCCTCACTGGGGAAGCGCTTGCATGGGGCACTGAACAAAGCAGGAAATGCAAATCAGAGGCAGACTTGGGCTGAGAACTGAAAACCAAAGGGCCAAGGGGCATCGAGCATTTTCAGGTTGATGGTAGTCAAATTTATTCTTAAGCCTTGGATCAAAGAGAGAAGAGCCCGTTGGATGGGAAACAGACAAAGGAATATCTTCAACTTCAAATAGGTTAGCATGGAAGTTTGAGGGGGATTATGCTACAGAATGAGAAGAGAATCAGAGCTTTGTTTGAAATGCTTTCCTTCTCCCAGCCTTTTCCTACAGGTCTTGTGAGAAGAAAGCCGTTGGGAAATTTCACTTCAATTCACTATGGGCTGTGAATGGAAACAAGAATAATGTGGCTGTCCTTGGATAATTACAAGGGTCCTTTCACTAGAACCTGGATGAAGAGAGCAGTTCTGTCCTACATCCCTGGGGGAAACACAAGTACCCAGACCAGGTGGGAAATGAAAAAAACGAACACATCTGTCTGTCATGGAATGACCCTGCAATGGGGGAACAAAGACACTGAAGGATGATTAAGTCTTTAAAAATGTATTACAGTAAAAGACTCACTGTCTCTAACACCCAACAAATTATCCTCCCTCACTTGGGATGCACTTGTCCCCTTGGTATTGCTACTTTCTCGAGGAGTTCTGGAAATCCACTTCCGCATGTCTACAAGGTATGGTCAAAAATACATGAACACTACTGCCAAGCTCCATCCAATGGAAAGGCAGGCAGGGCAAAGCCTTCCTGCACCCCATCCACATTATCCACGTGCCCTGCAACGTTCGGTTCTTCCTCGAAGTAGAAATGACCATAAAAGATGAATGTTTTGAGATAATTTGGAACACTGAGCCAGCAAAAGCCATGGAACTAGACTTAGAACTCTTTAAGAAAGGGCAAGAATAATGGGATTAGTGTGAAGCGTGAGAAGGAGTATTTTGAGAGATCTTAATGTCAATATGTCTTTCATTGTAATAATTTTTAGAACATAAAGACACACGGCATACTTCAGTCATGCCTCATAGTCTTCATCTTAATTCCTTACACATGTACTTGTACTGGGTCAAAGCAACTTCTATACCCTGAAAGGTACAGGAAGCTTTAGGTCGAGGGTAAGAGTGCCAATGAAGCTCTCGAGCTACACTGTCCTGCACTGGTGCCTTGTGTTGTCTTAAGCTAAGACCTGCCTTTTCAAGGTCTCGCTATATTAATTGTACCATGGGCCTACCTTTTTGTGTATCTTTTAGTATTTTCTCATCTGAGAATAGAGAAACATTTTATCAATAATTTTTGAAATGCTACTTATATATTCATTCAATCACTCATTCATCCATCCATCCATCCATTCATTCATTCATTCATTCATTCATTTGGTGGTATCAGGGATTAAACTCAGGACTTTGCACTTGCCAGGCAAGCACTTATTCCACTGAGCTGAGCTATCTCTCCAGCCCCTAAAATGCTTTTTATTTTGAGATTACGATGCACTGAAAGAAAGCTATGGAAATGGTACCGAGTAGTGCCTTTCATCTAGTCCCCCCCATTTTTAAAAAATATGGAATGCTTCATGAATTTCCATGTCATCCTTGCGCAGGGGCCATGCTAATCTTCTTTGAATCATTGCAATTTTAGTATATGGTTGCCAAAGCGAGCACCAGTCTCCTCCATTCTATGCAGTGTTATTTGTACAATGTCATGGCTTAGTGAGGTTGAGCATAATAAGCCGGGACATTGAACCAGGTGCCCAAGTGTATACAGTCAGTTCTATGCACTTTGTCTTATGCAAAGATTGCTAAATTGCCGCTGGACTCCATAATGAGGGTGAACCCACTAATGCCAGGTCACCTCTGGTGCCCCTTCAGGGTCACATTCATACCAGTCCTTCTCTATCCCTTACAGTCCTCAAACTGTCTGCCTGCCCTGCAGCGCTGTAATTGTGCTATACAGAGAAAGCTATATAATGAAGTTATCCATTATTTGGCCTTTGGAAGGAGGCCTTTGCGTTCAACATTAATGCCGCTGACATCTGCTCTGGCAGCTATATTCATAAATAACTTGTTCATTTTTCTTGATGAGCAATATTCCATGTTACTGATTAAATGACAATTTAACGGTTCAATTATTGAAGGACTTATTTGTCCTGTTTGGGGCTCCTAAAAACGTTGATTTATTCATACACAAATTTTTGTGTGCATAAAACTTTCCATTTTCTTGGAATAAATGCCTTTGAATGTAATTTTTGGACCCTGTTTTCAAAGAATTTGTCAAACAATTAAGGATTACATTTTTTTTTTCAATAAATCACTAAAAATTCATGGTGTAATTATTGAAGCTAAGATTTTTCCCTTCTTTTTCTCCTCTCTTGCATCCCAGTTATTCTTTCCTGTTTAAAGAAGAGAAACATAACCATGAAACCTAGTTTCCAAACAAGTTATTAGTAGAGGTGCAATAGTTAATATAGTGTATATTGCTATCTTCTAGTAGCTATTCAGAGTAGAAGATATAAGTATATGATCTTATGGATACAATCTTAGCATAAGGCTTTCTATTTAATAAACAAAGAGATATTAGCTGTATTATAATGTCACCTTTCTTGGCTTTTTTTTTTTCTGTGTGGTACTGAGGATTGGCCCCAGGCAGGACCTTGAACTTTCCAGGCAGGTACTTGTTCTACTGAGCTATCTCCCCAGCCTCACCCATCTTACATAGACATATATTCTTTTCTCTTTTTCTCTATTCTTCATTTTCCCTTTCCTTACCACAATTTGTCTTTTCTTTTGATCAGTTTCTTCCCAGTTCACAATATCTGCTGTACATTTTGAATTTTATTTACTTTCTTTTTTTGCACTAGAGAGGCAATATATTTATACATAGGGGTCTGACATTTTACTTACGAATATAGTCTCAAGATGCATCCATTTGCCTATGAAAGTCTCTTTTTTATAGCTGAGTAATACTCCATTGTATAAAAGTGGCACATCTTTTTTATCCATTCCTCACGACTGGTGATCTGAGCAACCTTGTGGAAGATAATCATGTCTAATATAACAACCATTATTAATTTCTCATAATCTTATGGTCAAATCCTGTATCATTTTTATGTTGCCGTGTTTTCATGTTTGTTGTAATTTTGGTCTTTTCTCTCTCTCTTTAAAATAAAAGAAATTGCCAAACTATTTTTGAGAAAGGCTTTTTGTATTTCATATGTGCCCCAGAAAGACTGGTTTGCTGTCACCATTGCAAAAATTGATGTCATTTTCTGTCTCTTCTAGTGTGGGTGCTGTTAGCTCATGGTCATCTCAGCTTGCACTTTCCAAAGGGTTCCGCCTGCTGAACACCTCCATGTGGTCATTGACATCATCTTATCCCCTTCACTAGGATGTCTTATTGAAGGCCAGCCAAATAACTCAGGGGATTAAAGCATCTGCCAGTAGGCACAGGGGCCAGGGTTTGACCCCGGGGCACACTGAAATGGCAACTGAGACTGGGCTTGGTGGAGCGCGCCTGTAATCCCAGCTCTTGGGAGGCTGTAAACAGACACATCACTATGAGTACAATCTAGTAGTGAGGCCCTGAGCACCCTTTAGACCCTTTCCTAAAATGTAAAAAAAAAAAAAAAAAAAAAAATTAAAAATAAAATAAATAAAAATAAACAAATAAATAAATAAATAATAGGACTTCTTATGTCTCTTTGTCTATGTTCTAACTGCATTGTTCATTTCTGTGCTACGAGTTTTGAGACTGGTATATATTGTACAACTCCTACATAACAACGTCTTCATATTCAGGAATTCTGGTTTGCTTTTTTTCGCTGTAGCCAGTTCTTCGTCCCCTCATTTCTGCATACAATTCTTCCTTAGGATGTCTTCTCCTCTTAACCTTGAACTTTTCCAGCTACTACCCTCACCTTCTTACTAATCTGCAAGCAGGTCATTTCTGATATGACTGCTGCTCCTGAGCTCCTGGCAACGTTTGAGCACCTACTGGATAGCCTACAAATGCCTGCCAAGTGCCTGAATCTACAACATCTGGATTAGCTTTCAGCTACTGCAAGCTTTTGGACAGAGCAAAAGCCGTGGTTACCATGGATACACAGATGGGAACAGAAGTAAATAGAAGTAAGTCACTTAACAGGAGAGCTAATTGTAAGTAGAAATATACTATTTCTAACGTGTTAGTGATTAATTTCTTGTCGGCTGCGACACTTCTAGCTAACGCTGTGACACACTACTGTTTGTTGAGGAGTATCTATTTATGCCAACCTGTGGCTCTTATTTGGCTAATTAGGCACACATCCACTGCAAGCCTCGGCTCTGTGGGCTGTGCGTACACACGAGCATCATGTTCAACACACAGGCGTTTGCTTAGCACCTCTAACCTATTTTGAGACTTATATTTAATTAGTGAGATTTGCTGAGAGGGAATGCAAGATTTGACTCGAGGTAAACAAAGAGCTACCTTTCTTACAAACGACAACAGCAATGTGTAATTAAATAACAAGTCACTTGAGCTTCTTGGAGTCTGTCTTCCAAGGAATTAGAGCTCCCGGGAAGACCAGGTCTTAGGGAGACTTGTGGAAGGAGTGCAGAGAGGAGATAGGGGGTGCATTCCAGCCCTGCTGCCCAGGATCTCGGAGTCTCTGTGTGTTCTCCCTGCAGAGTGAAGACAGGAACATACCGGCCTCCACCATCCCCCCACTCCACCATTGTTTTCTCAAGTTCATGCGCGACAGTGCAGGGCAATTTATTGGTGTGAGTTAGCGGGCACTATACTCCAAGACTGATCACTGTATGCCATTGGCAGGCTGTCAGTATTTTAGTCTTACACTAAAGGATGCAACGATTGCCATTCCTCGTCAGACCTCACGTCCTGTTGTTTCTGCATCAGCCACCTTGACCTCTGTCGCTCCCAGGGTACCAGGTGCACCTCCACCTCGAGGACGCTCACAAAGGCTCTTGCCGTGGTGGCCTCTTGTCCTGGCCCCACTCTACAGGCGCAACTGTAAGCGCCCCTTCTGCGGCTCCTCCTTAGTGACTCTCCATCTCCTCAAGTGGTTTCTTTGTGCTTCTCCTGGGTTCATGAACCAAAAGGAGGAATAGCAAACCTCATTATTCCCATTTCTTTCTCTGCTAGAAACTGAGGTGAGTTCTTTACGGTCCCCTGGAGGGAAATGTCCATTTTATTCTCTGGGGCAGACGAAATCCTCCCTTTAGTCTACATAACATAGGAAATGGTTTTGAGTCTAACAGTGGGAATCACCGTCCTTGTGCTGAGCTCTCAAGAGGTCTCAGGATTCCATAGTCCATAAATAAGAAAACGAAGACAGCTCATTAGCATAAATAAGAGTGACTGCAGTAAAAGAGTGGGTCATATAGAGCTGGTGAGCTTCACTATCTCAAGCCTACCCTCTTCTGCAACGTTCAAAACAGTTACATGGGTGTGAGCCACTGCTGTGTGCCACGCTTTGCAGGAAGAGTTTATAGCCATGAAGTGGTTTACTTCCCACCACAGTTCTATAACCTGAGTATTAGAATTACGGAGCTATTATAAGTGAGGTCATCCTCACTGCAATCCTATAACCCGTGTATTATAGTTACCCAGGTGGTATAATGAGAAAGCTGAGGCCGAAGAGGTTAAGGATTTGCCCAGAAGAGCAATGGCATTCGGTATAAAGCACAAACCTGCATGGTTCTGACAGGCAGAGCGAGTGCTTCCTTTCCAGGGACCATAGGTAGCTGACTTGGGCGCACAGCACAGCAACAGAGGAAGCGGGGTTGCCCCTCTCTACTTCATTACCTTCGGGATTCTGTGGCCATTGTCTCTGGGTGGTGGTTCCTGGAGGGCCCTGACGCCTACTGCCACTCAGGTGACAAGGTGCACGACTCCAGTTACAACTCCAAAGGAAAAACACACTGGATATGAAATGTGGTATCCGAACATGCTTTAGGACTCTGCTGATTGTCTGTTCTCCAGCCAAAGCACTTTAGTATTAACTTCTAATGCTCAGCCCTCCGCGTTCTACTTGCCATTTGTAGACCCATAGTTCTAGTGAAAGCCCATCACATTTTGTGGACTCTGCACTTTGCGGGTGACACTTCAGACATCATGCTTTGAAGTACTCCACGGGTACTTCATGGCTTCTGAGTCCCATGAAGGCCTCCACATGCCACAAGGCCTCCTCACTCCCGGGATCCACGAGCACTATCCCAGGGAAAGCATTTCCCCAGCTTGTCCCATGTGTTGCCTGCCTCCTGGCCCAGCATACTTCCGGCTTATCTTTCCCCATCCATAACCTGTGTAGCTCAAAGCTACGAAAGAGCACTGATTTCTCCTGACCGCGTATTCCTGAGAACATTTCTAACAATTTTCGCTCAATAAGCTCTTCCTGGGAACTTGTTGTGTTGAACTGTTCAAGCTCTTTCCAGTCTGACAGCTATGACCTGGGGTCTCAAGTTATCTCCCTCTCATTGCCCTCCAGGAGCCATTTGCATCGTCTGGATCTCAGTCTGAGCATCCAGAGGGGTTTAAGAATGACCCCACCGACAGTTTGCCTGGCAACTCTTGGATTCTCCCTATACCTAGGAATTTCTCTGTGTTCTGCTTTGGCCACAAACTCCAGTAGGAAGCCCCACTGTGGATTTCTGTCATCATTCAAATTGTGCTGCCTTCCACATCTGCAACTGTGCAGCGTCTCTCTTTGTCACGATCGCCAGCGTCTCCATGTGAACATCTAGACTGCACATCAGGTCCACCAGGTAGAAAACATGCTACACCCTCACGGCCAAAGCCAGCATTCAGATACACTGAACTGGAACTCCTCAGGCCACCAGCAGGCTCTGCAGAAGCCCCTCTCGACCTTAGGGTCATTGCTCAGCCACAGCCAGCACCGAGGCCGCACCCAGGTTCCCACCTCCGCTGAACAAAACTAGAGCTCTGATCTTTCCATGGTCTTGGCTTTTGATCCCATAACACATAATCCCAGAGGCCACATTCCTGGTCCACGTCTAGATGTGATCATTTTAAGCTGCTCTTTTTTGATGAGAATTAGGTTCTGAAGTTGGCCAGTGATGGAGCAGTACAGAGATGGATGATAGGAAACAAGGGGATCGATGTTTTGCAAAGGAGAAAAACAGTTCTTCCTCTTCAGAGGGAGAGAAAGACAGGATGTGCAGTTAATTAAGCTGTGCTGTGTTCATATAGCAAATCTCTATGATGCATGGAATCATTATGTGTTGCGAACACGGACAGATAAAAATAAAACTTTAAAAATATCGTTCTTAAATGAACTGCTCTGGAAAGAGTCCTTAAACCAACTCTGAACTTCACCACTCCTCAAAAAGTCTGTGAAGTCTCATTTTCCTTTACCGGAAGGAAACTCTGGTCTTACACCTACATGCTGGTGAGCATCCTGTGGTGGGTTTAGTTAGCAAGAGGTAGGAAAACTGCTTAGCTCTGGTATCACACTCACTGCGATCGATGCTCACCCGGGAGAAGCGTGTGGCATGTGGACACCAAGAGGGCCAGCAGCCCCTCCACAGCTAGCTGCTCTTTGAACAACTGAATTCAAGGATTTGCTTTCTTTCTCTCCCTACGCTTCTGTCTTTTTCCATGTCTGTTTGGCCCCACCACCCCCAAGGGAGTGTCTGGGTTTATGTCTATATCTTTGTCTTCTCCTGAGTGTCCTGTGACCACTAAGTTTGGTGGCCTGTGTTTATGCATATGTCAGCATCTCTGTGTGTCTCCCTTTGAGCTACAGTGTCTCCTTGTGTGTCTGGGTGTAGCACTCCATCTCTGGCTACCCCTGTGTCCATGCAAGTGTGTCTCTGCGGAGGTCCCTCCATTTCTCTCTGTGTTTCTAGATGCTTCCCTATGAAAGTCTCTCCCTTTGTCACTGTCTGTCTTTGTGAGGACACTGGGTATCTCTCTCTCTCTGTGCGAATGTCTCCCTAAGCACACATTTCTTGGGCTAGAAGATTCTGACCAGTGCTCTGTGTCTATTGATTTCAGATGCATTACTGTATAAGTTTCAATGCCGCAGCATGCCCTCTGGGCTTCACATGTGGTCCTGGACCCAACACACTGCAAGACTGGAGCTAATTCTTTTGTACGGCCTAAGATTCCCACATTGTTGTCTTCTCCAGGGCTGCCACCCTCTTCTGCGCTGCCACCCCAGGGACATAGACACGTTTTTGCAAGGCAGATGTATTTGCCCCAGCAAAAACTGATGCAGAAGAAGTCTCCATTATGTAAGAGGAAGCTCTGCAGAACTGTGGTGGGGCGAGTCAGGTTGGAGGACGCAGAGCCGTGCTCTACCTCAACACTCCACAGGTGCCAAATGGAATTCAGAGTTCACTAATAATGCCAAACTCATCTCAACCTTGCAGCCCCTGCTGTTCTTTTCTTTTAAAATGTAATTTAACTTAATTAATTTTGTAGAGTTAAAAAAAAAAAAACTATCAGAAACAAAGAGAGCAACAGGGTAGCATACAACCATACATGTGCTACAGATTTTCAAAGCAAGAATAGCTAATTAACAGTGGCTGTTCTGTCTATTTTACCATCTAATCTGTTGCTCATATTACTATAGTTGTGCGAGGCTGGACCCATAATTGAATATTACTGCTTGCTTTCAAGAAACTTTGGTCTTGTTGTCTTTTTTACTTTTTTTTTTTTAAATGTACTTTAATAAGAGCATAACAATAACCAATAAGACATTAGAAAAGGTACTCCTTCAGAAGACCAAGATGAGAGGTATTCAAGCATGGTTTTTTCATTACATTTTGCTGTCCTTCATGTCATTGCTAACATTACAAATATCAGCATACAGAGTTAGCCAAGGTGAAAATTCTGCACATTAATTGCTACTTTCTAAAGCTAATGGAAGTTACTGGTACGGCCACCTCAACCATCCCATATAGACACCTGCATGCTTCTGTCTTTCCTTGGCTCTTATGTTTTCTCATTTCTTTCATCTTCATTGTTTAATCCTTAAGTTCAATTTCTCTCTGTTTTACTGTACCTATTATACCTTTCAGGTTTTATTTCTTCTTTCAGGTTCTCACACTAGGGAGACAATATGATATTTACACATGTGAGTCTGATTTATTTGACTTATGAGTAAAGCCTCTACTTGCTTCTGCTTATACATAGGTTTCGAGTTTATATTTTTTCATAGTTGAGTGGCACTCTATTGTATAAAAATACCACATCTTTTTCATGCATTCCCAAAGAGATGGGCATTTTTGTTGTTTCCTAAATTTGGCTCAGACAAATTATGCTGCTATAAACATCAGTGCGCATATATCACTATGGTATAATGTTTTTAGTTGTTTTGGGAAAATATCCAGAAGTAGAATAACTGGATTGAACGTGATTTCCAGTTCTAGTTTTCTGAGGAGTCTCAGCCACACTGATTTCCATAGTGGCTGTACCAGTCTACATTCGCACGAGCAGTGGACAAAGACTTCTTTTTTCACTACAGCTCTGCTGTTCTTTTGCTGCTGTCCGTGCACCAAGTCTTTGTCTCTTCTGGGTCAAGCACATGGCGTGTCTGTCACAAAGGCCCTGGCACCCATGGTCCTACCAACAGGTCTCATCTTGCTCTCTGAACATCCGTCTGGTGTCCACTGATGTGTCCTTTAAGGGCCCTAGCGTTCTTGTTATGAACTAAGCCATGTGTGTCAAAGTTTTGTCTCAGCTACTGAGGCCAGGCTACTTAAGCCACGTCCTTCAGCCTTCCTTCAAGTCCAAGTGGGGCACTTGTGAAACTGCTGCGTGCAACCCTGAGCACTCTAGCTAGGAAGGCCCTGAACAAGGAAATGGCACTTTCATTTGAAGAACTGAGAAAGAACAAATAGCAAGAAAACCCGACAGAATAAGCAAACCTGAAGGCCACAGCCTTCGAGGGCCCTTGCCAACTCCATTAGGACCAGAGTAAGTTTGCAAGAGAACCTAGCAACCTCACAGGTTTGGTTCAGTTTTGTGTTTAAAGTTGTCTTTTAAATTATAGGCCAGATTCATCCCAAATCCAACAGGCCAGAGCTTTCAGGACTCAAGGTTTCACTATTTGTGAGTAATTGAACTCAGCAAATATCATTTGAGATCACCGTGTAGAGCTTCTTGTAAAATGCAATGATGGGGAACCCACAGTCCCTGGTTTTAAGAGAACTAATTTAGATGATGCACATCTATATCCACCCAACTTCATCTAAGGAGGACTGTGACTGATTGATCTGGAGGTTTGCTATCTGTGTTTTTCTAGAGCAAGAAGCTTCTCTGTGTTTCTTTCTGTCCTTGAAGTTTATCCTGGGTGTTGAGATAGAAACCAGCCATTTTGTTTTATACGCTGAGCTGTTTCCCACCTCCCTGTTCTGTATTTAAGCACTAACTCTTAACACGCTGTCTTAGTTACGTTTTGCTCGTTGCTAGGACAGATACCTGACACTCAAAATGAAAGAAGGGAAAGTTTATTGGCTCACAGTTACTGGAGGTTTCAGTCCATATTCAGCTGGCCTAAGGCTGAATGGAACAGGGCAGAGAGCATCTAGTTCATGGCACCAGAACAGGAACAATATCGACAGAGGCAGCCAAATAAACAGAGGAGCAGAGAGCAACAACTCTAGTGTATCTCTCTGTCTCTCCTTAAATTAAATCAGGCTCTCTGCCTTAGCCTCGCTGCCTTAGACCACACCTATAATTCCCAGCAGTACTCAGACCATAATCTCATCAGTATTAAAACACAGAATTCTACTGGATCAAGGATCAAGTCTCAAACTCTAGAAGTCCCTGCCCCATGACTCACGAGGACAACTGGATATAAGCCATAACACAGCGCCATGTCTGACTTTAATTACATATATGACGTTAAGAGAAAAATAAGGTAAATGAGACAATTGGAACCAGTCTCAGTTCAGTGTAGCTAATGTCCGTGAGAAATGACAGAGTCTCAACACACAAAAAATACTGGGACTGCTGGCACACAGGGACACAGCCATATGAAGACAGAGAAAGTACTAAGCCAGCCAAGCAGAGGGTCCTTGGGAGGAGCCAACGCTGCCAACACCTGCATCTTGGGCATCCAGCATCAAGAACCACGTGCAGATAAATTCCCACTGCCACCTCCTCTGTGCTGTTTTGTTGTTTGTACATGACTGAGTGAGTCGGTGAACAGAGGCTGAGGAAGGAGGGGCCAACTGGGCTGCACTGCACAGCACACGGGCCACAAGCACTGGCTCCTGAGTTGGTGTTAGCAGCAAATCGACCTAATCAACATCATCCACATGACAGGAAGACCTTTCTGAGTGACACTTAGAGAGCTTGACACATGGGAAGCTTTGGGAGAACACATTAAATTACATATGCAGATGGCAAACCTTCTTTAGGTACCACTAAATGCTACACTTCAGATTTCCCTCTGCTTACTCATGTGTGTAGTCTGGAACTGGCCTATTTCATGATAGTTGCTTGGATACAGAAAATGTAACACTATGGGACGATAGCTCAGTGGCATAAGTCCCTAACACTCAGGACCGCACAAGGTCCTGAGTTTGTTCCCTAGTATTATACACTGTGCCAGCCCAGAACCAGGTGTGCTGGAGCACACCTGTAATACCAGCACTGGGGAGATTAAGACAGAAGGATCACCATGAGTCTGAGCTGCATAGAGAGATGCCATAGCCAGTAAATCAGCGGTTCTCAACCTGTGGGTCGCGACCCCAGTGGGGGTCGAGCAACCAAAACACAGGGATCGCCTAAAGCCATTGGAAAATAATGTTTAAACCCATGTTATGCCATGGTGAAATGTTATTTATTGCAATTAGTAATAAATATTTCTCAACATATAACTAAATATTGTTTTGTGATTAATCACTATGTTTCAATAATGTTTGATTTATTTATTTATTTATTTATTTTTGTCTTTTTGAGACAAGGTCTCACTATGCAGTTCAGGCTGGCCTTGAGCTCACTTTTGTAGCCCAGGCTGGTCTCGAACTCGCACCGATTCTCCTACCTCAGCCTCCCGAGTGCTGGGATTACAGGGGTGCGCCACCACGCCCGGCTAATAATGTTTGATTTATAGCAATGAGAATACATAATGCATATCAGGTATTTACATTCCAAATCATAACTGTAGCAAAATTACAATTTTGAAGTAGCCACTAAAATTATTCTTTGGTTTGGGGTCACCGCAACATGAGGAACTGTATTGCGGGGTCATGGCATTAGAAAGGTTGAGAACCACTGTAACAAATAAATAAATAAATAAATAAATAAAGTGTTGTACTAGGCATTTTTACTCAGTGGGCAAATATTTCTCAGATTTAAGAGTTACACTAGACTCTAATGTATGAGATTTCCAAAATACTGTGTTTATCATACTTGTAAATACATTCGTGAACATATTTCATACTGAGTATGTGAAACATGTGTGCATATGCAAATATACAAATATACACATGTCCCTATACACATGTGTCATATGTACATGTTTGTAGAGTTCCTTGAAATTGTATATGCATTCCAAGAAAAAAAAAATCCTAGAAGATAATGAATACTTCGTTGAGAACCTCTGGTACTTGCAGGGGCCAAATTAATAAATAAGCAAATTTATTAATTGCATGTTATCTCATTATATGTATTATTAAAATGTGTATATAGCTTTCTCTTTTCTGGAACGTGTATATATTTTCTGAAATGACCCTGCATATATTACCATACAATATACAATATCAATATGAGGACCTCAAGTGAAATGTTTAGCATAGGTGGTAATCATCCATATCTACCAAATTACTTTCAAGGTAAAGCCTTTCTCCCACTGAAATATGTGCCGGACCCGGGAAGATAGGTGGTACTCAAACACGTGATGCGATTGGTATGCAGTGTGTCTAGCATCGCATGTATCTAGCACCGTCTCTGTGCCAGCCCTCAGGAACACAGCTTCATCTGAATGCACCTAATGCAAGAAGTACTGGCCTATAATGTGAAGCAATGCGTAGTCCAACCATGACAGCAGATCTTGTAGTATATGCAGATGTTCCCTCTAAACTGACCGTAAAGAATGTGTAGATCAGATCATTCTAGAAGGTCTGGCTGAAATATGGCAGAGTAATTCTTTCTGGTAGAAAATTTTCTTTCAGAGTCATCTTTGACAGAAAGAAGGAAATATAATAGGATAATGTGTTCATAGGAGGTAAGGTCAAAATATGACATTAGTGCTTATAATTTTTGAAATATTTGACAGTGAAAAGCATATTTGCATTGGTGCTTCTAAAAGTCTCTCTCTTGCCTCAAACACATCACATTCTGAGGCAATCCTGGTGTCTGCCCCACGTCCAAGGGTAACCTCAATGGCTGCCTCTACCTAGGGCCATCTGGCAGAAAGACGTCAGGAAAAGGCTATCAGGGCATCGTTAGCCACATAATCCATTGGCTCTGACACTGTGGGACTCCTGGGTCTTCTGCGAAGTCAAAGTGATTGTGAGCGGTAAATGCTTTGAGTCAAACTCAGGACATGAAGGCAACCACAGTGGTACACTCAAACACTCACCAAAGAGGCTTTGCAAAACCATCTCAGAAAGTGGCAAGTGTGACGGGGTAAGCGGGTAAACCATGAAAGGGAGTTTTTTGAGGGAGATTAAAGCCAACATGGCTTTTCTTATAATAAGTTGTATATTTTTCAATTATTCAATTATGTATTTAGTACAGAGTATATAAGGTCTTACTACACAGATCTGACTGTTAGTGAACCTTCTGTTTTCTGCCTCCCAAGCACTGGGATTACAGGCGTGCACCACCACACCCAGACTTCTTGGAATGAATTTTAAAGAATGTAAACACTCACTGCCTGCTTTGATGATTTCCTGTGTGTAAGAGAGGGTAGCACAGTCAGGACTAGCTCAGTTTTGTCACTGCATGTACACTCCATTCCAGTAGCTCCTACTGTGTAGAAATCTATGCTGAGAAATCTCATGATTTCTCATGAGAAAAGGAAAAAAAATGCTTTGGGAAATGACGTTTGCCTTTGATGCAAAAAGTTCTGGTTCTATGCTTTCTTCTGCAATGTTTTTAAAGGCCTTTTTGGTATCAAGTTTCGTTTTCAATTAGAAAAATATTTCTTAATTTATTTGGTATAGGTCTCACTATGTGGTGGTGACTCCCAGTGATTCTCCTACCTTAGCCTCCCTAGTGCTGGGATTACAGGCATGTGCCACCACACCTGGTTTCAGGGCCAGCACACGCAGCATGAGGTACTGGGGACAGAACCTGGGTCCCGGGATTACCAGGAAGATGCTTAGACCACCGAGCTATGGCCCCAGCCCTTGGTACCAGTCACCTACAGCCCTCTCCTCTTTGGTCTTTGCTCATTCTTGCTCTGACAGTGGGCGTGGTCAACTGCGAATCTCCCACAAAAGTCAATTTGAAGACCTAGAGCAGCGGTTCTCAACCTGTGGGTCGCGACCCCAGCGAGGGTCGAACGAGCAAAACACAGGCTCCGCCTAAAGCCATTCTGAATCATAACTGTAGCAAAATTACAGTTTTGAAGTAGCCACCAAAATTATTTTTTTGGTCTGGGGTCACCGCAACATGAGGAACTGTATTGCGTGGTCACAGCATTAGAAAGGTCGAGAACTGCTGACCTAGAGTGAAAGGTAGTGTTATAGTGTGGGTGTAAAATGTCCCTTATGGGTCCACATGTCAAAACCTCTAGTCCGTGGTGCCATGAGGAAGAGGTGGAACCTTCAGGAGGCGGAACCTAGTAGGTGCAGGCTAGGTTACTGAGGGTGCATCCTGGAGGGAACTGTCAGGACCCTGGGCCCTCTCTCTCTTCCCTTTTGCCTCCCGGAACCACGAGGTAAGAGGGTTCCTCTGCCATGTGCTCCTGACAAGATGAGCTGCCTCCTCATGGGACTGAGCAATCGTGGGCAAAAAGCTCTGGAACTCTGAACCAAAACAAACTGTTCTTCTTTTTAAGTTCATTATCTCCAGCATCTTTTCCCAGTGACAGGAAGTAGAGTAGCCCCTAAAATGAATGGTCTGATTTGGCTTTTGCATCAGACTTCTAAACAGCTGCCTGTCTTGTCCATTCAGTGTTGTTTTGGTTTTGCAGCTCAGGTACATGCACAGAAAATAAGTGCTAGTGTGGTGACCATCACTGAACTAGGACAAACAGGAACAGACTGGATGAGGTTACTATTGGAGACCTGGATTTGTGAGCGACCCCGGGGTCTTCTCTCCTGACAGGAGAGAGATGGATAAGGCTCCAGTGGCTCAGAGAACGTGCATGTATAATGGCGACAGCCAGGGAAATCTCTGTTCTGCTTTGTGTACACGGTGATGACTCCTGGCACCACCAGAGCGCCTAGCAAACGCTCTCTCCAGTTCATCGACTCTCTCAATCACTGTAATCGCTGCCATTTAATTACTTTTCACTAAGCGTAGTCAGGGTCTTAATATACTTAGCAGAGAGTATTTATTTAATCTCTTCATCGACCTTACCTGTGGGGTTTTATTGCCTCTAGTTGATAGGAAAATGAGGTGGAGGGAAGGTAAGTGACCTAGAGATAGAAGATTATAAGAAGAATACGCTGACTAAAACTCATGCTCTTCATAGTTTTGTACTCTAGCTATCACCTCAATGAATGCACAGTTTGGTAGTACTAGAGGAGGCAAAGTATGTGAGGAGAAGTGATGTGGGTTGTGCTTTCATTCCTGCAACCACTCACTCATGTCTGTGTCTGCCCACCTACCCATTTATGCATCGCTTCAGTGGGTATTCACCCACACAGTTGAGGCTGGGACTGGAGGCTGAACAGCACCGACAAGACTCTGACCTCACAAAGTCCACAGCCTAGTGGAGGGACGGACATGACTGTCTAGCCACAAGCTTAAACATTGCGCTGAGGCAGACAGACAGATATATTTTAATGAGAGCTTAAGACAACAGCTCCTAGCTTGTTTGGGTTGAGGCCCCACATGAGGAAATGAAGACAGAGGTTGGAACTGAAGAGCGAGTCAACATTAAGTAGGTGGAGGCTATGTGGGGTACCGGAAGCAAAACACTGCTGAGGAGAAACGAGGAGAGGCAGGGTTTCCTCTGGGGCTTCATGAAGTATTTAATGGGCGGAAGACCAGTGTACCTGGAGAAAGTCCATGGGTGGATGGCACGAGCAGTGTGGAGAGACAGGGGAGAGGGAGACCACATTACAGTGCCGTGGCAGCAGTGGCAAAGGACTGAAGGGTTTCACAAAGAGAGATGGAGAACAGAGGTGAGAGGATAGTTGTGTTTTCTCGCCATCCCTTGGACTTCAGGGGTCCCAAGTAGAATCGGGAGCAAGGTAGGACCCAAAGGGAAACACAGCAATCAATACACAAAAAGGTCACTCAGGATTCAAGGAGAAGTTGGTAGCTTTTTATTAAGTGGGTATCAATAGTAATGAGGAAATGTGGGTTTAAAACACTTCGGAGTAAAATCCAAAGAGAGAACAGAAATCCTTATTGATGAATCCCACGTGGGAAGATGCAGCAGTGGAAGGAGCCAAGGACGTCACTGCACTCCTGTCCTGGCTCGCTGCGAGGTGTTAGACACTGACAGAAAGCTCCAGAAGGTGACCTATGAAGATGACAATGAAGTGCGTCTGGGGCATCCTAGAGGAGAGGCCCAAAGTCAGGTAGGCTATAAGCTACTGAGAGAAGAGCCCTGGCACGGTGTGTGGACTGAAGAGCCAACTGTATGGACAGCAAGGGCTGCTCGAGTTGGGGGAAGAGCTAAAGAAAGGTATCCTGGGAAATACTGTTAATGGAAAGGTGGGCAGGACGTGCTGGTGGATACCGTATTGGTCCACCTCTGTTGTTATGGCAGTGTGCATCTTTTTCACAGCCGCTTCTACTTTCATTTCCATTTCTATTTTCCTTGGTCCTCATTTTTAACATTGTTTTGCATATCTATTTGGTGCTAGGTATCCCTTCAGCCACTTCAGCTTCTGTGGAAGAAGAGGCGAGAGAAAGGTTCAGTCACCAGCTCTCGGCAGAGCCAGGCGAGATTCTCAATAGTCAAACTGCCCTGACAGCTAAACCAGAAAGCAACGGACCCCATGCATTCCCTGACAGTGCATTCAAATAAAGCTGCCTTTGAGATGCTGAGGACGAGCAAAGGCTGAATCCAGAGCTGGATGCCCACTCTGGATTCCACAGCGTTCATCTTAGGAAGGATTAATGTCACTGTGCTTCCCTGGCGGATCCAGAGGCTTTGGGACGTATTGCCATTCAGGCTGTCTTTCTCAACTTCAAGCTTACTGCTCGATCGCTATACATATGGTTGGAACTGCAGCCAGACACATAAATGTGAAGATGAGGCTGGGGATGTCTAAGTGTTTGCCTGGCAAGCTCAAGGGCCTGGCTTCAATTCCCAGTACTGCATGCCCTGCCAGCCTCGCACTGAGCCAGCCGCCAAAGCCAGACCTGATGGTGCACGTTTGCAATCCCAGCATTGGGGAATCTGGGACAGGAGGATCCCTACGAGTCTGAGCTGCATAGCAAGACTCTACAAAATAAATAAGTGAATAAGAAATGAATAAATAAGAAATAACATTCAATAGCAGAACTCTTGGGACATGCAAATACGACACATGGACCAAGGAGCGCTTTGCTTACGTATTAGATACCCAGCTCTCAAAATTAATCAACACCTGGCTCCAAAGAGAAAATGATCACTACATTTTATGGTGCTCATAGTTGCTGTCTTAAAACTAGTTCTTTATATTTTTGGTAATTGGCTGATCATAGCCTTCTTGAGAAAGGATAATTCACTCTTTTTTTTTTTAATCCCCCAAGCATAGTACAGCGTGTGAACCATAGCCAGGGAACCCTGTCAGCCACTTAAGCAAGGCTGAAACTACAGGCCAGTCACTCTATCAAATGAATAAATTCAGATGGATTTTTAAAATGACACCATGAATACATTCCATCAAAAGACTTTTTGGAGACAAATATTGAATTCAATAGTTCTAGCCACATCTATAACAAAAGGCACTTTATCCTTCCTGCCCTTTTCCTGATAGCCAACCCATGGCAAAACAATTTATTAGAAATATTGGTGGGGAATGAAATCTGCCTTCTATTTAAATAAATATGCTATGAATTAGAGCTGTGATGCTTGGAAAATACTTGGTGCTGCCTTTTCTCATTTATTTGTTCTTCCTAAGAGCTACGATGCTCGAAGTCTAGTAAAAGTTACCAGAACGCACAATATATTTTCAATAAATTTAGACACTCCAAGATCACCTTAATTTATTTCAGCTAAATGTAAGTGTCAATCAAAAGTTCTGAAATGCAGAAGATCCTAGGGAAGGAATATAGCATTCTGTGGTAGAAGAGTCTATTAGGAGAGGTAAATTATTACTGTCCTAAGTGAAAGGATGGCCAACAAGTTCCTAAATGACATCATTTAAGCCGTTTGTTGACTGGAAGGTTATAGATCTTTTCGCTTCTCCATCATTAAAGAAGTATTTAAACGCGAACATCTTTTTTAAACCTTGGAAGGGAACTGATGTAGAACTATTTTCTCCATATGAGCTTCTAAGATTTACGTAAATACAGACTTCTAACTTAAGGCAATTACTCACATATGAGTTTGCTGATTTAGGAGCCGGTAAGGAATATGTGGATCTCCAAAAAAATGGAAATAAGAACAGGACAACAGGATCCATTCTTCTGATGAATAGCACCCATCCCTTTCCTTGTCCCAGGCACAAGCTAGCCAGCACTTCCAGCTTAAAGAAGGAGTGCGTTTACTGTGGGTTAGAAGTCAGAGTTGTTAGTTCGTGGGCTGTTGGCTGTGAGGCAGAAACTTCACAGCCAAAGGCTTTGTGGACACACAGGGCAGAAGCGTGGGGCTAGGCCTCGCAGAGGCACACTCCCAGCATCCCTCCTTCAGCCAACTACACCTCCCAATGGCACCTTGAGCTGTGCCTGCCCCTGCACCTTTGCCAGAGTCCCTGAGCCAGGTAAAGTTGACAGTGCACATGGCCGTTCACAAACCCATTGTGTATAGAACTTATGGAGGCCGCTGCTTCCCTTCCGGCTACTTGGGTTTTATAAGAAAAAATACCAAGTATTGTTACTGCTAAAGGCATTCCAGTTTTAGACTGGGTAAAAAAAAAAAAAAAAAAAAAAAAAAAAAAAAAAAAAAAAAAAAAAAAAAAAAAAAAAAAAAAAAAAAAAAAAAAAAAAAAATCCTGAAGCATGTAAGTCCTAAGTCCAAGTCTAAATAATACAAACATTCCTTAAATGCCCACACGTTTTGGTCACATAGGAAGAGAGAAACAGACATGGGAAAACACCATTAAATTAAATGTAAACTGTTGTTTTAGGGTAGAAACAAGGAGGAAAATCTAACCTCACTAAGTGCACACATACCATGTCTCTAAAATCCAACTATCACAATATAGATTCAATTTAATTTTTTGTGTATTTGGTATAGGGTCTGGATACACAGCTTGCAACCATAGTGCTCCGCCTGTTTCAACATCCCCTGCAATGGGATTACAGGTGTGCACCACCACACCCAGATTTGATCTCCAGCTCACTGTACCCGGTAATGGATCCGGTGTGGCCTGTAGCACCAGAGACTGAACCCTGGGCCCTTCGTTTGCCTAAGTAGGGCTAAGTCCACTGAGCTATTTTGCCAGCCCCTCAATAGAAATTTTAATATTTACAATTTTATCTATTCTTATACATTTTTAAAGTATAGCAGAATAAATCTGTCTCCTAAAGGTTATTCAGTGAATAAGTGGTGAAATCTCAGTCTCAAAGGAAGGTCTGATTGACTGTATGATAAATCCTCACTGAAAACTTATAAAATACATTCGGTTCTTGGTTTTTTTCTTTAAATTTATTATTATTATTTTTTTAATGGCCGGCTCAGCCTGTTCTGTGGGTGGGGCTCACATAGCATGTGGTGCTGGGGATCGAACTGCAGTCCCTGTGTCCCTGTGGTTGCCTAAGCTTGCCTAAGCAGGCTGAAACACATTGGGAAAGTGGCTTATTTTTAAAATATTTTGCAAAAGAAATAAATGAATAATGCTTCCATGGGACACAGGCATCAAATTAAGAGAATACAATTTAAAATGTTGGATGCGAATTGGTAAACACATGTATGTCACTGAAAAGTCACATTTTTCATCATAATAGTTTGCAGTCTGTTGGCAAACACCCCAGTATGTTTTTTATCCAACATGAGCACAGCTGGTTAAAATGGGAATAAGCGTGGTCAACCACCTAAGAGTTTTAATTCATTCGATGCCAAGAATCTACACGGGATTTTTGTTTTAAATAAAGCAACCCATCAATAAGCTGACCTATGATAAACTGATTGTTTCTTTTCTTCAACAACTTTTTTTTTTTTGATCAACCGTATTTTCTAGGATAAATATACTACATTAAATTTTATTTTAGACAGTGAAAGTATCCTTTGGTTAGAGGAATGAAAAGGGACCATTTGGAATTAGCAAAGGATGTGGGTGTATTTTGGAAACACCATGGCAGACAGGTTGCCACGTTCCCGTTTTCCTTAAATAGTGGGTCTCATAGACCAATATTCATCATCTACTAATCCATAAATTTTGTAAAATACACATCAGTTCATAAAGTATGCTCACTTCCATGACCTCATGTGATGAGATGTTTAACACATTTCTATAGAATAAAATAAAATGTCCAGGGCTGGGGAGATAGCTCAGCAGTCTAAATGCCTGCCTGGAAAGCCCAGGGACCTGAGTTCAATCCCTGATACCACAAGCTGGGCCAGCCCTGGAGCCCCAGGTGGGCCATGCTGGCTCTGAAACCAGGCATGGCAGCACACATCTATAATTCTGGTGCTCAGGAGGCTGACACAGGAAGATCTCTACAAATCTGAACTGCCTAGTGAGACCCTGTATCCAATTTTTTAAAATGTTGAAATAAAAATACATAAATATAATGTCTATTATCTAGAAGACCAGTTCCTTAGAATATTTTCTGTATGTTTGTGTTTGGAAAGGGAATGCCAATCAGCATAAAAGGCTCACATGCCTATGTGTAAATTATTGATAACATGCCTCATAGCCTTATAAAACTTAAGCCCTACAAATAAATTATGGCAAAACAACAGCAGCCCTCAAACACAATGTTCTGTCCCCTTCAAGGGAGGGTAAAAACTCCTCACTTTGCCATTAGAAGGTGTCATCAGGTTACTGTTCTGAATTTAGGTCCTTATAAATATCAGAAGCTGGCCATAAGTACTAATTTTTAGTATATCTATAATTATGTGGTGTTGTTATTTTTAAAACCCTGCATTTTAAACTGAAGTAAATCAATGCAATGCCATCCATGTGCATATTATTGGATTCAGCCTCTGAAACTCAGCATGGTATCTACTAGACGATGAACTTGAAAGGAAGAAATTGAACAGTGGTTCTATAAATCAAATTAACTTTAGAGTAAAATTTACTATTGCAAAACTCTTCTTCAGGAAGAAACAGGGTTCTTAGAGAATTTTTTAAAGAAGCTTCTGTCTACTATATTAATCTAAAATTTTAGGAATAATCTCATGGGAGGGTCATTATAAAGCAAGTAGATCATTGAAGTTAATAAAACAATATGTGGGTTATGACAAACAGCAATAGTGGGCATTTCTTTATGCTGAAACACGACTTCCTAAATGCCTACAGTTTCACGTAGACTAGCAGAACACAGCAGAAAACAGGGCAGTTGCACGCAAGTACCTATGTGTATCAGAAATATAGACCCTACCACGGAGATATATCTGACATATTCACATGTGTATGTGAGGATATATAACTACATGCTAAATCTTACAACTATATAACTATCTTTCTGTTTGCTGTATGTATTTACTTTAAGACAGTGTTGTATAAGGAATGACAAGATCTTTGTGTGTTCAGCTTGAATTCTCTAATTTTGTACAGAATTGTGTCTTTCCAGAGCAAGAGAGTAAAATCTCTGGAGGGCATAACATATTTGAAGAGTTTCTCATTAGCGTACCCATGAGGGACAACATCTTCCCACCCTTAACAAAACCAAGGGGCAAGATGTACCAATCCTCATCTAACATCTGGCTTTGGGGACCTCAGAAAATGGTAACACTTGCAAGTGGTTCTTGCAGGGATCCTTAAAAAGGCTTAGTTACCCCTCACTTCCAGCTCATACAATCCCCATGACTAACTCCACTTATATTAAAATTGATATCTGACGCTAACTGTCCATATTCAGAATGCTTTCATCGACAAATGCAGGTAGATCCGCAGAGGGAAGTCGAGCTCAGGTCCTACGCTCCTCGTCTTTGCTCCATCAAGCGAGGAAAAGCAAATCATGCCGGTTTTGGAGACAAAAGATGACCTTGATGAGATGGGAAATGAGACTTCCAGACAGCAGCATGTTGTGTCAAAGGCCTTCTAGGAACCTGCAGACAAACCCGATGAACCTACCTGAGGGGCCCGGAGGCAGCACCACCATACACAAGCATCCAAAGTAGGATGCTGTAAAACTTGCCAATAAAATTGTCCTTCTGCTTAGGGAGTCGTGAAGAATTTCCATGATGCGCTAGGCTGTGGCGGGTGTCGGGACAAAGATGGCTCTTGGGTACTGTCTCAGTTACTTTTCTCACTGTTAAGCAAACTAAAACAAGGTGAAGGGAAGAAAGATTCCTTTAGCTCCCCGTTTATAGAGGTTTCAGTCCACGATCTTCTGGTCCCAAGACAGCGTGGCTTGGCAGAGGAGCGTCAGGAGGAGAAAGAGTTCATGGTGACAGAAGACAGCAAAAGCAGACAAGGAAAGGGGGAGGTAAACTCCTTTCTGCCCTTCATGGTGTATTCAATACAATGGCCAATATGTATGCCAGGGAGCTGCCAATCCAATCAGAAGGCTGGTCCAGCGATCACCCACCTTTAATTCCAGCGCCCTTCTTCCTAGCACTGAGCCATGAATCGACCATGAGCGGAAGCTCTAAAATCAACTACCGCTGAAAAAGCCCCACCTAAAACTGTACGAGGTTTGGTGATCCACCTGGACATGAGCCATGCCAGGCACAGAGCAGCAGATGGCATCCAAGGGACAAAGAAACCTTTTTTTTTTAGCCTCTGGGCCCACAGATTTCAACAGGTTTCTTCCCACTGTCATCAGGGCCAGAGTTGGCATGCAGGACACAGCTGTGCAGCTCACCCGTGGGGTTCTCTCTTCTATATGCTGTGTGAAGATAGCTTCCTTTTATCAAAAGAGCTCACTGTAGCCTGACGGGCTGCTCACAGGCTAAGTCAAGTTCTGAAAAATGTCGTTAAAAGTTGTTGGTGGGAATGCGACCGAGAAGGTCACCGGGAAGCAACCTGGTTTCCAAGTGGACACCAGCTTCTGTGTTTGTTCACAAGCCAGGTAGAACCAGGGGCTTCTGTGAAGTGCAACAGGTAGAAGCCGGCCACAAGGGGCTCGTCGAGTGGATATATAAGAATAAACCAAATGGCAGCAAAAGGGAGACCAAAGAAAAGAGAGGGGGAGATAGAGAACAAAGCGGTGGAAGAAAAGTAGACGTGTTAGCAAATGGAAATGGCAAGAAGGCAACAAAGAACAGGCTCCCGGATGTCTGCAGGACACGGGCCTAACCTGGCAGAAATTGCCAATAGCACTACGCAAAGATCCGAAGTTCGTGGGCAGTTTGCTCTTTTACCAGTTTGGAGGGACGCTTTCTTTCTACGGAGGCTCATTTCAGCTCCCATCGGCGCTTTGGAAGTAAATGTGCTTTCAACCGCACCGGCCCTGGCCTTCTCTGTGGCCTTTCCTACAGAGTGCTGTCTGGAGAACTCCTAGCTACCGGCGATCGATCACACAGCATGAACCGGATTCTACGTTTCCAACTGGGAGATTTTGATCAAGTGAAGACCTGCCCCGAAAAAGGTCAGGGAGCCCTGGGAACTTGAAGCTCAGGCCTACTTAAGAGAGAATTTGGACTCAAGGTCGTAGGCCGCCGACATAACAATAGTAATAAAATGAGAGGAGAGGAGAAGAGAAATTCTCCAAGGATTCATCTTTCATCTCTTGATTCTGAAGACTGGATGGCAGCAGCTGTCACGGTGCACTGAGTGGTGGCTCTGTGGTTTTACATCAGAGGTCTCTAGCCTCCTGGGAGGCCCGCAGAAGCGGCACCTCAGCGCTCTGGGTCCAGTTCTCCCCGTGAAGTGCATTTGCCTCCCGGGCCTAGAGGGCGCCACTGTAGGTCAGTGTCTGCTGCAGCACGCTGCGGTGAGATACAAAGACAGGCGCCGTGAGCCCCAGGGCCCGGGTCAGGGAGGTTGGAGAGACGCCAGAGTTAAAGCGATAGCTGATTTATTCACTGCTCGATGTCTCAGCACTTTAAGATGTCAATATAGCCTGCGAACGTGTACAAAAAGGCCCAAGCATGCCGCATCTCCTTACTATGATTCATCGGGGTGATTCATTTGCTTTGCCAAACATCTTCTAGGCAACTGCTCTGAGCACATTTGCGGAAGTACATGCACAACTAAGAGCTTAGCTACAAGGCGTGTGGAACTCAGACTTCCTACCGTGCTTACACATCAAACTTTTTGCATGAAACTATGGGGCTCTATGTAATCACCTTTCGCTGGTATGAACAACCACAACCAAAGTCTTCTGTTTCTAAATCCACAGAAATCGGACCTGTTCTGTGCATATGTATTGGATTGCTCAAAAACTACCTAATAAAATTTTGCGGATTACAATCTTCACTCTGTTATTCACAATAAAAATTAATCAAATGCTAAAACAAATATTCAGATCCTTTCATTGGAATGTGGGGCTATCCCTAGGTGAAATTCCTTAATAGTGTTTTCCAAAGAAAAGCTTTCACCGTACAAAACAGCCCCTAATTCTCCATATTTGGGGGCTCCCATTTGCAATAAGTGGAAAAGTAAATATGAATGTTTCATTAAACCTAAGGCTTGGGTTTCACCCCAACCTCTTCAGTATCCTGCTTCCCTGGAAGTGTTTGCTTGCTTCTCAGTTTACCAAAAGCTCTGGTTAAATAAACGCTGAACTCAGGGGGATAGTTACTGGGTTTTGTATAATTTAGGCCCGTTACCAGCTCCTTCACACTTTATTTGTATACTTGCACACAAATTAAACGTATTTTCTTATGTTCGCCTAAGGATATTTTCCCTCTGCAGGCAGAAATTCTCAGTGCCAGGGTAGCTGGTGTTCCTACAGCTTCCTCATCATCACTGCTATTTCCAGCCCCTCCAAACAAGGCACTCCTGGAAAGTAAAGTAAGAAAATGCACTGCGCGGTTGCTACAGCAGAAGCCCTCACATTGTGCACAAGAAGCTCAAAAAGAGGACGAGTGTTGATAACTGACCTGCAGAATAACAGCTGCGCTTCCTTTGGAGACACCATTGCTAAGGATCGTCACTTAAAATGCACATCTTCATCCAAACAACTACCTTTCACTGCATCCATCCCCCAGGGAAAAACAGCTGGTAAAAATGGTGTTGAGTCCCAAGCCTGCCTTTTTACCTGGTGGGAGCCTAACGGGGGCCCACGGAAGCCACCTCCTGAGAGAATCCCAGTGCACTCCCAGGGTTATCTCCAGCAAGAAACCATTTTTTTTTTAAAAAAAGGTCTTTATAAACAGCTGGGCTTTGAGCAGGGAACTAGTTATGCCTAAATACAGATAAATGTACTGCAAAGAATGACCTTAACAGAATTTAGGTCTTTTAGAGGTAAAATATGAGAGCACAAGATATGGGATACTGTTCTTTCATGGCGTGAGGTTACTTTTTTTCCTTTTCTCAAAACTGGAACAGATTCCTAATGAAGCACCAGGCGTTGTACAGAGGCTCCCAAGCCCGGCCCGGCAGCTGTGTATTGATCGGTGTTGGCCAAGCACAAACACTGCCCACTGTCACTTGCCACCCTCAGTAAGTAGTGGGAAGCCACCCCGGCTCCTTCTCATTATTTTACCTTCAAAGACAAGCTGACAAATTCATTTTGTCAGAAGCAGCTGTGTTCTTATTTTTAAAGGGTTGGCGTACAACACAGAAAGCAAGCGCAGGCAACAGCCTCTTGCAGTCCAATGTACTATCTGGCAAGGACAGATTGTTTTAGGGTGCAGCGGAGAAAGATTTTTTTTTTTTAATGAAACTACGTTTCCAATGAGCAGCATATGCTCGATTCTTCCTTCTGCTGCACATCCTGCCATTTGTTAATTTTTGTTATTGTTCTCTGGGACGCCTAAATTTTCATACAAGCTGTCTCGTCCAGCATTAAAACAGCTTTGTGTGAATTATCTATCACTGGGGATGCAGAAAAACTTGGCCTCTCCATCTAGTCTTTGTGCCTATTTATTTATTTTCTTTCTAGATTTTCTACAATGTACCAGAGTTTCTTAGTAAATCAGTTGCGGGAACAGTCAGGGGTAGACTCACTTTCTACCAGAGTCTGCAGAGCCTCCAAGCCCAACAATGTGATCGCACCGTCCACTGTGACAGCTCAACACCCCTGCCATGGGATCAGAGCCCAGAACCGGGGTCTCAAGAAACTCTGGAAAAGGGAAAAGTTGTGAGAACTTCCCTTCTCCTTAATTTTGTAATGACGTATACTAATTAAATGATTTTCTTAGGATGAATCTGTGGTCCAGTTTATGAAGTTCAAGGAAATGAATTTCAGTATTTATCCATCTGAGTTCTATTTGAGGCAGTAGGTTTTATAAGATTAAAAAAAATTATACCTACGTCATAGGAAGTCTCTGGCTATCAGGAACTTTGATGAGTGAAGAATGTTTTTTCCTGAAAATGTGACCACGCAAGAGTGCAAGATCCCATGACCCTCTGCACAAGCAGGGCCTTGTAATGAAGTCCTAGTGTACCCCCCTGCAGGTGCTAAAGCCCAGGTACTGGGTCTCAACAGTCCTGCTGTAGGAGGACACCTGGTGAGGTCCTCCACAGAACTAAAGGTGTACATGAGGCTACTCTTTCATCAGCATTTGAAGCATCCGAAGAGACCCACCCTTTCGGTGGCGTGTACGACCTTAGACAGAGTCCTCAGCCAGTGCCAGGCCCAGGTGAGCTTAGGCTTCCATCTAGGTTCCTCTGCTTATCAACTCTATGGCCTGATACAAGCTTTAAACTCATCTGTAAAATGGCCCAAGTGCAACCATTTCAAGTGTCACTGTGCAGATGACCTGAGCTGTCACACTAACAACTTACTACAAGGCAGCACACACCATCAGAAATCTCACTAACGTTGATTTCTCAGCCTCCCCTCCTTCCTCCCACCTGGTCTCCTACGTCACAAGGCTCCAGCCTCTTCCCCTTCGGCTCTTCATAGGCTTTCCATACTCGGCTGAGCATGAGCCTGGAATGCACCGCACTGCCTCGGGCTCAGCTGCTGTGGTAAGCCTCACCTGTGAGAGGTCCTCCTATTGGAATTTAAACTGTGCGCCTTGGAGAACGAGGGTGACAATGTCCCAGAAAGCCTTGGACACACTGCACTGAAACTCCTTAACCTTAGCCTCCTCATCTTCCAGGAAGAGCCTCTGGACCTTCCACTAATAATCTCAAGGTAGGGAACTGGTCTTCCAAGAATGGATGAGAAGAAGTCAGGTCGTCCCGATGTCACAAAGAAACACATGAGATGAAGAGGCATGCCATCTGACCAACAGAAAACTACTCTTTTACCTTCTATAAATCCCCTTGCTACCACACTGGAGGGGAAGATGTGTGTTTGTTACTCCTGACCTCCTTGCTGTTGGCTGTGCAGTCAAGTTACTTTATTTTGCTTTGTTTTGTGTGCAAAAACCCAGTCATTGGTTTCTTTCCCCATCATATAGTGGGCATTGGTCTTCACAACCTTAGGACTAGTTCCTAGGATCAAGATGTCACCGGTAGCTATGCTGCTTATTAAATCAGCTAGGACACACATGGAAGGAGAACAGTTTCAGACTAGCAGCATGGACTACTTGAGAGATGAATGAGGTCCAAGAGGGGTCTTGTGAGTCCTAGGAACATTTAAACCTAGAAAATCATTGGCCAGCTTTCTGCTGTTGTTAAAAAAGAAAAGAAAAGAAAAAAAATATCTGGAATAACCAAGTTAAAAGGAAAGGGGATTCATTTGGGTCCAGTTTCAGAGATTGTAGTCCATGTTTTCTTGGTCCTATCCCTTTAGGATGTGGCAAGACAGAAAGCATCGTAGAAGAAGAGCCAGGACCTCAATTTCTCTTCTAGGGACACCCCTGACTCCCTTTTACCACCCTACTCCCTAAAAGTTCTGAAAGCTGGTGTAGTTGGTCATCTTTCTGACCTCCATAACTTATAGCTGGAGGGGTTTCTTTGGCTCGGAATTGTAGAAGTTCTAGTGTACAGGTGGCTGGCACTGAGGCAGAAGCAGCTCAGTGAAAGACAAAGAGCTGAGGAAGACGATGCTCATCTCGTGTCTTCTGAGAGGCAGAGAACAGAAGAACTCCTCTGTCTTCCAGCACGGAGGGTCCAGAGCTAGATATCCTTCACGAAGTGCTACCTCCAGGACCCACCGAAATACACCCCAATGTATACTTTGCTGTTGTGCTGGGAAACACTCAAGCCAATCAGGGCTTACCCATCAAGATTACCCATCTCAGAGGGAGACCAAGCCTTTCACATATGACCCTTCAGGTCATTTAAAATCCAAAGCATGGCAGTCAGAATCTCATTGCCAGGGGTATGTATCACTCACAAAAAACCCTGGGAATTCCTTTCTGAGAAGCTTGGTTCCTCATCACCTCCAGGCTCATTTCTTGTCTTGCTTGGCATGGAGGGCACCTTAACACCTTCAGCAGGAAACTACATACCCCTCAGTACTTTTATGTTCATGGGCTTTATTCTCACCCAGTGTACAATCTAAGCCACCCAAATTAATAAAATTTCTTCTTTCCTCTTATGTCTCAAGGCTGGATCTCCCAGCCTGTCTCTGTCAGAGCTCTGCTCTGTCCCAGAGTTAGGTATCGGCTCCCTGATCTGTGCGAATCCCCACAAACCCACAGCACAAGAGGTCTTAGGAGCAAGTCCACCCTGTGGCTGGTCCCACTCTGTTCGGCCCGGCTCAGGTAACCTTTGAGTCGCTGTCCTTTTACTCCATGCAGATGTTAGTGAAAAGCCTAGGATGCCTGCATTTTGGGGATCTGGGTTTAGGCCTTGTCCCTTTTGGATTCTTTAGGAAAAGGAAACCAGTATGCACTGGCGCCTACTTTACGGTTTCATTCAACTCATCTCCTATTTGCTCTTCGGTGTTGCCAAGTTCTCTGCCGTGTTTTCGTCCCCTTAGTTTCTCTCTCAACCTTCTTCTCACCCTCATGCCAGGCTGCAGTTACTCTCCCAATGAAATCCCAGTCAGCTCAAGGTCAGCTCTCCTACAAGTCCTCATCCAATAGGCACTTCTCACTCGGAGGATACTAGATTCCTCCCTGCAGCACTTCCAGGGGTTTCCCATGGTAGTAATTATCAGTGTCTTCTCTTTCTAATTACTTAATTGTCTGTCAAACTCATCATTCCTTATCCACTTCTGTGCCCACTAATCTGTTTTTCATTCTAATGTAATACTGACTTTCTTAAAACACAAATCTGATTACCTCTGCTTCTGGCCTTTCAGTCATTTCCCACGTACCCGAGATAAAGATCCAGATCACTTCATGATCTCATTATCCTTAGACTCTCATCTCACGCTTCCATCTTCTCTGGAGTTGAGTCCCCACTATGCCACTCACTGTCTCCCTGCCGCAGGGCTCCTGTAATGCTCCCCTGGCCCCCAAGCCTCCGTCTGTACCTTCATTTCATGTCCACCTACCCAGGTGTCAGCTCGCAGATTCACGTGAATCCCTGTGAACCCGCAGCATGAGCCCTCAAGAGCAAGCCATTCCTGTGGCTGATCCCTGCATCTCAACCAGTTGTAAGTTCTAGCGGAGACACCTTATGGTCTTCCCAGCGAGGATGATTCCCTTTGGTCAACTTCCTCTGAGCAAAATATGTTTTCTGTATAACACATATGAGAGGAGGTGTGATTTTACAGGTTTCATTAATGTCTTGATATCCCACGAGACTATAATCTCACGGATCATAGTAACCACATTGGGTTTTGTTCATCATTTCATTCTTATGGATTCTCCTACTATAGAAAAGAGTTGTTCCATTAATTTTCATTGGCTGAAGGCATTTGGTCCAGAGAACAGTTCTCATATTTCCTTCAGTTCTACTAATTTCTAACATACAGGAGAGGTTTTATAACTGTATTCCTCCAGCAAAAATATGGATTTTTTTTGTCTTTTTGAGACAGGGTCTCACTATGTAGTTCAGGCTGGCCTTGGCCTTGAGCTCACGTTGGTAGCCCAGGATGGTGTCGAACTCACATCGATCCTCCTGTCTCAGCCTCCCAAGTGCTGGGATTACAGGCATGAGCCACCACACCTGGCTGAAAATATGGATATGATATATAAAATCTCCATATTTCTCTTAGCACGACTATTACTCAAGAACAGAGCAGCAACGTTTCTTAGGTACACAAGGAATCTTCAAGCACAATATGGGTGGGAGAGGATCCCACAGAAGTAGCTTGTGTCATCTATAAAGAAGAATATGATTCTCTTGGACCACAGTGGCATTTCCTAAGAACTGCTATGGATCACCTCAGAAATACTATGGCTATAACATCTATAGTGGCCATAAGGGCAAGCCAAAAATAACTGTTATGGCCTTGTGTGTTTTCAATATCTACTCATTGGGGCACATTGTGCCTCAACCACCAAACAATAGGTGGGTTGCTCTAAAGGACCCAAGAGAAGAAAAGGAGAACAAATGAAAAGTTATATTCCCACTCTATGGATGGTCTCAGTTTGGCCAAGAAGTCTGTAAGACCTATTTCCTGAAGAAGAAGAAGAAGAAGAAGAAGAAGAAGAAGAAGAAGAAGAAGAAGAAGAAGAAGAAGAAGAAGAAGAAGAAGAAGAAGAAGAAAAGGGAATCTTACCTCCTAAACCCTGTTTCTAAATGTGACGAATAGATGCTTCACTTCTGTAATGAAACACTCAGAGAACAGCCTCACTGCCCGACACTGAGGCTACGCTGCGTGAGTCGTGCTGAACATTCTAGTGGCTGTAAAACATCTTTGCAAAGCAGAAGAAGTGGATCACTCTCAACCTCATCTACCCCACCAACACAATCATCAACTGGGTGAATAAACAGCCTATGCACAGCGACTGTGCTCCCACGCAGACAGCATCGACTTCGTGTGAGTCTAAGTAACTACAGTGTGCACATCAGCCCGGCCACACAGATCAAGTCACAGAGCTCACACTGAAGGCCAAAGGTAGTCCAGGTATTAGGTGCAAATCTTAGGTTGAAAAAACACCTGGGAATCAAAGACTGAGGGCAGAGATAGAAATTGACTGTATAAGAAAGAGAAAAGGGCCACATCGAATGTAGGCCTCAGCAGACAGCACACTATCCCCACAAGAGAGGACCAGTTTCCTGCATGAGTCCAGCAGATAACTCTGACCACGAGCAGTGTCGATTCCCAGCATTCTTTAGGCCGCATCTTGGCGTTATCTCCCTCTACTCCATGCATCACTAGGTACCAAAGGCAGGTTTTACCTCCTAAACTTGTTACATGTCCCTACCTCCCTCAACTGGAATATAAAATCCATGAAGGGAGAATTTTGTAACATCCCCAGAAGCCAGTATGCCAAATGTTCTCTATGGCTAGTTTGAATGAATGAATGAATGAATGAATGAAGAGATCTTTAACATTTACCAGGCATGTGTGCTTGCTAGTGTTCTTGTTCCTGTGAAAAAAATACCTGACACAAATCCATGTGAGGGAGGAAAGACTTATTTTGGATCATGGTGTCAAAGATTCAAGCTGTGGTGACTCCGCTCCTTCTTTATGAGGCTATAGCCATATGAGGCATCAAGGCACCAGGAGCATGCTGGAGTGAAGCTGCTTCTGTTGGGAGAACAAGGGAAAACAGAGTGAGGGGCTGCAGAGGGGCTGCAGAGGGGCTGGGAATGAGGTAACCCTTCTGCAGCATATGTCACATGGGCCTGCTTCCTCCCACCAGGCCCCGGTTCAAGAAATGCCTCACAATCTCCCAGTAACACCATCAAATTATGAACCCATCCATGGATTCATCGACTGATGGTGTTGGAGTGCTCCTGATCCACTCACCTTCAAGGGGATCTGGCCTCTGAACGCTGCTGCTCTGGACACCAGCCTTCTACCTAGGAGCCTTTGTGGGATGTTTCTGATACCAACCGTAATGACGCTCTTACTGTTGCCTTTTCTGACTTAGAAGAAGGAAGAGTCAACGAACAGTCAGGAACATTCAGAGTTAGATAACTTGATTTCCAAAGCTTATTACATTTTTATCCTAAGAAAGTCTCTTACTCTCTCCCACAGCCCCAGTGGCCACCTCTCCCATGGAGCTGAGGATGAAGATGCTACCTGCAAGTGGTACATAGCCATACTGAGATCAGCATCTGGTCCTTCCATAGATCCTGAGAATACAGGAAATGTTAGAACTTATTTTCAAATTCACAAAACTGGGGCCATAGAGATAGCTCAGAGGTCTAAGTGCTACCTAGGCAAGCACAAAGATCCAGGTTTGATCCCTGGCACCTCATGCCATGCTGGGCCCCACCCCATGATCACTAAGCCCATGTATTCTGGTGCATGCCTGTCATCTCAGTGCTGGAGAGGCTGAAACAGGAGGATCTCTATGAGTCCAAGATACATAGTGAGACCCTGTACCAAACACATAAAATTAAAAAAAAAACAACACTACTATTGAATGAAGTCCTGGAAATGCTAAGCAGAGCAATTATACAAGAGAGCAAAGAAATAAGGCTTGAAAAAGCAGTGAAGTTATCATTGCTTGCAGATGCCATGATGTTCTACATAGAGAACCACAAAAACCCCACAAGGAGTCATACAGATTTAATCACCAAGTTCAGTAGTGCAGCTGGATACAAAGTCAACAGTCAAAAATCAGTAGCATTTTTGTGCACAAAAATGAATGCCCTGAGAGGGAAATTAGGGCAAGCATGCCTTTCACAGTAACGTTGAAGAAAATACAATACTTAGGAGTCAATCTCACAAAGGATGTACAAAATTTATACACTAGAAACTATAGCACTTTGAGAAAAGAGATTGAAGAGGATTTGAAAAAATGAAAAACGAAAAAGTATTCCATGCTTCTGGATAGGAAGAGCCAACACTGTGAAAATGGCCATTCTCCCAAATTATTATACAGATTCAGTGCAATCCCAATTAAAATACCATTGGCATGCCTCACAGAGCTAGATCAAGCTTTCCTCAAATTAACTTGTAACCACAAGAGACGTAGAATATCTAAAGCAATCCCAGGAAACAAAGGAAAGGCAGGTGGCATCTCAATCCCTGACCTGAGATTGTACTGTAAAGCTACTGTGATAACATCAGCATGGTACTTGCATAGAATCAGATCTGAGAATCAGTAGAGCAAACTAGAAGATGCAGACACAACTGTGTTATCTTTGATAAAGGGGCAAAACATGCCCACTGGAAGAAAGATAGCCTCTGTAGTAAATGGTGCTCAACAGACTGGCTTTCTCCATGCTGTAGACGAAAACTAGGCCCATGCCTGACACTATGCACAAAGTTACAGTCAAGATGGAACAAAGATTTAAATACTAGGATTGAAACACTAATTCTTCTTGAGGAAAATATAGGTAGAAATCTTAAGACATAGGGGTAGGTAGAGTTCAGGAGCAAAATCCAAAGCACGGGAAATACTTCAAAAAATCAACAACTGGGATCTCATCTTTTTGAAAGGCTTCTGCACTTCAAAGAAGATCTCCAACAAAGTGAAAAGAAAACTCATAAACTGGGAAAAATATAACCAACTGTCCCTTAGATCAAGGCCTTCAATGTGTAACATATAAAGAATTAACACAATCCAGCACCCCAAATTCAAAGACCCAATGCAGAAAATGGGCATCTGAGATGCGTATACATTTCTCAGAGGAAGAAATACAAATGGCAAGTAAAGACATGATAAAATGTTTAACAAATGTTTCATTGGTCATTGAAGAAATACAAATTAATAAAAAAAAACACTGAGGTGCCAGCTCAACCCAGAAAGAATCACTAACATCAATAAGTCAGCCAGTAACAAATATTGGAGGGGCTGTGGGGGGAAAGGAAGCCTTCTGCACTGTTGGTGGGAGTGCAGACTGAAACAACCACTATGGAAATCAGTATGGAGATTCCTTCAAAAGGTAGGGTTGGGCCAGCCAAATAGCAGATTAAAGCACCTGAAAGCAGGCACAGGAGTCCGGGGATTCAATCCTCAAGCCTGTTGTGATGGCCCTTTTCCCAGGGAGATGGCAATTGAGACTGGGCATGGTGGCACATGCCTGTAATCTCAGCTCTTGGGAGGCTGTAACAGGTGGATCACTACAAGTCTGACCTAGTAGTGAGACCCTGAACACCCTTATACGCTTCCTTAAATACAAAAGATGAATAAATAAATAAATAAATAAATAAATAAATAAATAAATAAAAGCTAAGATTGGAGGTCCCATTCAAGTCAGCTATTCCCCTTCTGGGTGTTTTTCCAGAAGAACTGAATACCTCATACCAGCCATCATTTTGATTCTCTGGTTCCCTCTCAGCAATGGAGATCCTCCTCAACTTGGTCTTTATAGGCAGGCCTTCTGTCAGTCTTCTGGTCTGAGTTCTGACCAGAATCTCCCCTACAGAACATCCAAAGCTTTTCCAGCTCTTCACAAGTAGAGGACCTCACCAAACATTTCCAATCTCTGCTCATAAGCCATTCTTTATACATAGGCTTCAAGCGAGACTTCTGGTCTGAGTTCTTACCAGAATCTCCCAAATAGAGAAGCTGAAGCTGTTCCAGTGCTTTGCTTATAGCTGACATCTCTGAACCTTTCCTATCTCTTCCCATAAGCCACTCCCAAAAGCTTGTAATCCACATTGTCAGGTACAGCCCCAGCAACGACCCCACTCCTGGTACCAAATTCTGTCTTAGTTACTTTTTACTCGTTGCTGGGACAAATACCTGACACTCAAAATGAAGGAAGGTAAGGTTTGTTTAACTCACAGTTTATGGAGGTTTCAGTACATAGTCGTCTGGCCCAAGGCTGAGTGGAACAGGACAGAGAGCATCCAGCTCACAGCAGTGGAACAGCAACAAAATGGTGACAGAGGCAACCCACCAAACAGAGCAAGAGAGCAACAGTGCTATTCTGTCTCTCTGTCTCTCTTTATATTGCATTCAGGCTCTCCGCCTCAGCCTGTCTTCCTTAGGCTACTCCCATAATCCCAGAAACACTTAAAACACATAATCCCAGTGGATCATAGATCAAGTCTCAATCTATAGAAGTCCCTGTCCTATGACTCCATGGGGCTTTGGGGGAACAATTAGACATAAACAATAACACCACACATCTGTCAGACTCTTAGACAGTTAGACCTCAGTGATGTGCCCTGCTCTACGGTCATCCTAGACGACGCAGTGTGCATGCTCCATCCAGATACTTCTGGGTTCAAATGCAACTCGACTATGTATCAGTAAGTGACTCTGGACACTGAAGCGCCTGTGGTCCTCAGTGGAGGTGAACTACTCTGGAGCATGAGGTGGGATAAAGACAAAAGAGAGGGCTTCCAGTGAAAAGAACTGGATATAATGTGATGCCAAAGGTAACTTTTTCAAAAACTGTACCAACAGAAGCAGCCTTCTTCCTGGGAGAGAAATCCTTTCCGCAACACCAAAGTAGTTTCTCTTCCTTGCCCTGACTTCCCAGGACAGAGTGAAGTATGGCAAATCAAAACAGTCCTAAAAGTATGCTAACAGTGGACAAATATCACTTCTCAGGCATGGGTCTTTCCATGTAGTACAGGCTACGTTCAACTCACTATGAAACCAAGATGTACTTGTTGCATTATTTAATGATTAAAAGTTGGAATTTGCAAAAGTTCCCTTCCATAGTTCTGGTTAGCAAATCTAATGCAAAAAATACCCTCTTAAGCCACATTTGGATGTAAATATAAATATCTATCAGCACTCCAGAAGAAAAGACCTTATATTTTAGAGTCCAATAAATCAAGGCTAAGTCACTCAGTTACAAACAGGCTCCTTCCTGGAGAGCATTCATGTGTGAGTTTCATTCACAAGTCTGACAAAGTGATTCTTAGACATGCTTGACACATATACAACATAAAGCATAAAAAAACCCAAACCCACGTACAAAGACTGTATATAATATACTTTACTTCATTAAAGCCATTTTCCTTTTACAGCTATCTTATAAAGGTGGCACAGTACAGTGCTGTACAACTGCGAATAAACTAGTTTTACCTTTAAAGTTACCTTCAAATGGCATGCTTTGTCCTCATCTGCACATGTTTGCAATTTCAAGTCCATTACTCTGTGAAAATTTACAACTGGACTGTTTAGAAGTCTGGGAGTCACTGTGTATAATTTTACTAGTATTGGGCTGCATCATGGCATCTTTAGCCAGGCACATAACACTTTTAGTCCCGTCCTAGCTTCCTCCCAACTTTCTCTCCCCTCCCCCTCTTTTTCCCTTCCTCTTACGTAATAATCTCCCAAGGATAGTTTTCAGTCTGTGTTGGTGATAGCACTAGTATTTTGTCTATTGTACAGAGATGCCATGGCGAAAACAAAAGAAGCATGATTGGAACATTCAGAACACTCAGGGTGGTCCATTAGCTGTATTCTTAGTATTAATCAATCTTAGAAGGAATATGAGCATAAAGTTCTGAGCCTAGGATACTATCTGGAAAGGGTAGAGCACATGAAATAATTTGCTGAGTGCTTACTGTGTGATAGCCATTATGACTGGACTTCCATGTGGAGGCTGAGTCAGCCTCATAATGACCTCATGCTAAGAATGCCAGCTTATACCGGAGGGAACAATGACCCCAATCACTAAAGCAACTTGGTGTAGCTATATGGATAACAACCTACAATCTGGTCATACCCTAAAGCCTGTGTGCTTCTACAAGCCATGGTCTACGGTCATTCCCAACACATTTAGGCAAATGTAATCATGAACCAGGTATCCATCTAACATGTAAAGTTCTTGCTTTCTTCCTGAAAAGGGAAATAAAAGTAAGATACTTAACGCATCACTAAAATCTTAGCCATACCTATGACCTGAACATTCAAAACATCAGCAAGAGCCAACCTATAAATATTAGACAGTGAAATAGCTAAACTGCCAGTGAATTAGCTAGTGCTCTCCGGCCATTGCTTTGCATTCTTATTCGGTTACCTGAAGCAGCCCAAGCCAGAAGCTAAACGGAAGCACACAACACAGGGACTTTCGTGTGACCTCAGCACAGGGAGACTTGGGGGTTCAGAGACTTTGCATCCAGGGAAACGACTGAGAAATGAACAGGTAGACACAGACCTAGTTTCCTCGGAAGACACAAAGCTTCTCAAGGAAACCAAAGCAAGGCTAACACTCAGAGGCTTGAATTTTCAGGAGACTGCCTTCAGCCTGCAGAGCAGGTTACAGCCTCCCGAGTTCTGGTCTCCAAATGACGACGCAGGAAGCCAGGTAATGAGCAGGAAGAACGAACCCAGCAGACAGCTCAGTGAACATCCCCTCTGCTTTGACAGGCGCTGCAACTCAGCAGGCAGCAACATCTCGCCTGTTCTGTGGAAGCACAGAGCACTGCTCTTTCTGACAGTGCTTCTCCTGCCTGTGGTCCAAAGAGTGTTTTGGTATGTGTGGCTGAAGAGGTCACACAAAAGCTGACGTTGGGCAGAGTTCTGGCCTTCTCAGAATTCCAAGCGGCATCCCAGAAGCATAGAGAAGGAAGCCTACCTCAGGCTTGTGAGTCTGAAGAAGGATGAGAATAAAGTGGCAGTTTAGATTCACGGGTTGCTTGCTGAGATGCTAACGCTGTCTTCACGGAAGCCGGAGATATTCTTTGCATGTTAGCATTTTCCTCATTGCATTTTTATCACACAGTCTGCAAGCGTTTCTGGTTCCAAGTTCCAAGGAAAACAAGATGCCTCATTACAAATGTTTTTAGTAGAGGCTTTATAAATTACTTGAGTCTTTGGAGAGGCAAGCAGTTTACAACATACCAGTTATGGGAATAAAATATTATGGAGAGGCCCCTGGGATCGTTCTGTTTTTCTTGGATACTCAGCTTTTTTTTCCAAATAGAAACATATCATACACAGGTAAGAAGGCCCGGGTGAAGCCTGCCTAGGATTTCTATGCTTGCACACATCTTGTTGGTTCAATGGGGCTTACTGAAACCCTAGAGTCTAGGATGAGGTGTGCCGTGGCAGCTGGCTGTTCTGTCAGCTGCTCAGACGTGAAGGAGCCTGATGACAGTAGTGTACATTTTTGACAACAGAGAATCTGTGAAAATGGGGGTCGCCGTCCTCCCACGGAGAGCTGTGGCAAAATGAGAATTGAAAGCAGCGTTTTCCTAGTAGTCGCTTCAAGAAACTTGGCGAGCTGGCGCAGCGGCGCTTTCGCAGTCCTTCCCGACATATTAAGGTCAGCTGGCAGCCCCGAGAAGAAGACAGAAGCAGGACAGATGGCCAAAGTGCCATACTGACTCTTTCTAATTTACCAGATTTGGGTCTTTTGTTAAGTGTTCTTTCTCCAGTGAAGAGAAGTCTCAGACACCACTTAAGCTTACGTTGCTGTTTTGTCTCGCTAGCTCTGATGTGTTAGCCCTTGCCACTGTCTAAAGAGACTGCACCCTGCTTTCTGTATTAATTCATCATTCCAAGTATCAAGGGGCATTACAAATCTGGATATTTATGTACTGGCATGGGTGTCATCTCCCCTCAGACCTGTTTTTTAACAGGGTTAATTATGATGTAGATTTAGTACTTCCTAGTAAGGTCAAAGGAAGGTGACTCAATGGATGCTAGAATATTGTGGAACTCTTACAAGTAGCACATAAAAGTAGCACATACCTATAACCTGAGCTGCTAGAGAGCTGAGGCAGGAGAAAAACAAAGTCAAAGCCAGTCTGAGCCACTCAGTGAGATTCTACCTCAAAATAAAAAATAAGAAGAGCTGGAAATCTAATTTAGTGATACAGTGATTCTCGACCATAGATAAGGCCTTGGGTTTGATCTGCAGCACTGAAAGGAGATAGAAAAAGAAAAAAAAAAAAAAAAAAAAAAAAGAAGTAGTCATTTGTTCTCTTCCCTTGAATAAAGAACAGGGATCTACATTGATCAAATTTCTGAATGCTCAATGCCTTCGTTTTAGTGAGAGGTTGCTGCAGTTGACTGTATCTCCACAGTCTTGCCGTGCTGTGGAGGTTAAGAGCCCTGTCTATGTAGGCGATGGGGTGTGATAAGGACGTAAAGGGGCTGTGGGTTCTGGAGCATTACCCCAGCTGTCCGGGAGGCAGCCCTGTGCCCCAGTTCAGTGTGGGAGGCCAAGGCCATGTGAGACTCCAACTCAGAGCAGGGAAGGAGATTTTCCCTGGTCCCTTGGGCCACAGGAGAGCAGGGAGAGCATTCAGGAATACAGAAGCAAGTCAGGAATACTCGCAGCTGGGGCTGCCGCGACCATAAGAAATGAATGTGCCTTGCCTATGCGCTACCCAGTGCGTGACACTTTATTATCACGGCCTGAGCTTACGAAGCTATTGTTTTTCATAATTTCCACAGTACTAAAATCAAATATAATCTAAACTATGGAAACAAAACTCTGCCAAACCTTCAAATGTATCTCTCTCAAATTCCTGTGGTTATATTGCCAAAAGCATCAGGAGAATTTTCAGCACTTTTATTTTTATAGCATACAACCGCAACCAAAAATCTACCGCTAATCCAAACTAAATAAATATAAAAAAATAAAAAAGAGGAAGGTCTCTGGTAACATAAGTCTGAAAATGTTTATTTGTTAAAAATAGAATCTGTTTATTTACTGTAAGCAAATGAGAATGCTAAAGTATCTCACAGGAATACAGGAATAGAGCTTAGGAAAATATCCTCCTTTGCATTTGTTCCTAAATACCTCTAAATCTATTTTAAAATTTTCCCAGAAAGGATTAAAATTGCCATACATGAAATGACCCTGCTTTAAACAGCACCTAGCACTGACCGGCTGTGAACTTTCTTCTTCGTTTCGGGGCAATCCTTCTGTTTCCAGTTGACTTCCTGGCGAAGCCAGCATACGGCAAATGGCCTCGTGAAAATGGGACATTGCTACAGTGACCAATTTAATATCCAAATTTTACTGCTGTCCTTGAACTGAGGTCTCTGATTTCATGCTACAAATAAGTAGGCCATCAGTGGGGACCTGAGAAACCTTTTCATTAGACTCAGATTCCCGCAGTGGCAGTGCCCAGCTAAATTACCAAACCTACAGATAACACGCCGGTGCCTGACACCTGCCCCAGATTTCCTACATTACAGCCAAAAGAAAAAAAAAAAAATCAAAGTGTCCACACGTTAAGGCTCACAGAGTCTCCCCATCATTAAGCATGCTTACGGAGTTTTAAAATAATACACTGTTACATAGCAAAGTTAAATGACTACAAAACAATGTAAAATGGCCCCCAAGTACTAAATTGAATGTACACAAAGGTTTTCAACTTTCTACAACTTTCTCTCTCTCTCTCTCTCACACACACACACCCACCCACCTACCCACACACACACCCTGATGTGATTAACTTAAAGTCATTCTTTCTGACAGAGCTCAATATAATCCCACAAAACTCCAGGTATCTGTTTATATTCTTACCTGGGTCAGGAAAAAAATGTTGACTCAGTATTAATAATTAAGTGACTTCTCTTGTTTTTGAGCAGATATTCTGTGAATGCTGAGGGACTTTGGGTCTCAGGCCTTTCCAGTGACAACAGGAAGAGGTAAACAGACTGTCCAAACAGAGCGCTCCACATCCCATTAGCTGAATAAATAGCGATGCAGCTGTCTCTTTCCTCAAGAATGCCTTCCCTTGGACAGACTGAGAGAGGAAGGGGGAATTGTAAGTCCCACTGGAATATTTAGGCCAGCACGATAGATAGCTCAACAGTCTAAAGAGCCTGCTTAGGCAAGCTTAGGCAAGGGCAGGGACCACAATTTGACCCTCAGCACCACATGCTGCTCCAGCTCTGCCTCTAAGGCAGGCTGATCCAGCCACAACTCACACAAGAGAGAGAGAGAGAGTGAGAGAAAGAGAGAGAGAAGAAAAGTAAGAACAATAGCTAAGCATATACAAAAGAACTTCCAAGGAAATTCCTTGAGTTCAAAGTTCAAAGTTTCAAAGGAGAGATACAGGTATTTTGTCATCCTGTTTCACCTTCCAGAGCAACAAAGACTCCTCATTCCATTGTTGTGAGGGGCCTGGCAGATAGCTCAGCAAAATAAGTGCTTGCCTGGAAACTGCAGAGTCCTGAGTTCAATCCCTGGTACCTTAAAAAAAAAAAAGGGTACCAATGTTAAGTGAAAACACACACATGCATGCAAACACCATCTAGAGAAAATGAACTGAAGCTCCAACTGTTTTTCGTTAGACTACAGAATCAAGGCAGATCAATTAGCTATTGAATGATGCCATTGATAACTAACCTTGCTTTAGGAATATTTCAGAATGCAGTTTGCCCTTTCAGCCTGACTTTAGGAGATGGTGCGCAGTTTCGGAGGTAGACCAGTTCTTCCAGCATGGCGGAAACTCTGAACCCATGACTGACTACAACATGTATCAAAAGGATACAACAGGTACGTGAAGCAACCCGGGTGTTTCCCGGGTGCTGCTACACGCAGGCAATGAGTGAGTCGAAGAAGCACACGGACCAGGGTCCTTACCTCTCAGATTCTGAGAGCGTCTGCCAGGCTGCTAACTGTTCTTGGCACCAGGAGCAAATTGTGAGTTTTTTAGTCATGAGTTAGAGCCTGAAGTAAGGAAAACATGCTAGATGAAGCCCTGTGTGTCACATGTTAGGGCGCTATGTTTTTTTGTTTTTGTTTATTTTATTTACTTATTTATTACTTAAGGCCACAAAGATTTATTATGTGTTGATCTAGACATTTTATATTCTTATACTTTATAGTTAGGCATACAATCCATTTAAAAATTTTTGAATCAGGCATGACAGATGGGTTGAGGTGCTGTTTCTTCTTTCTTCTCTTTTTAAACTTTATTTTAAAGAGTAAAAATAGCAGAGACAAAGAAAAACAGTAACAAACAAGAGTGTATATAGTACAGAATTTCAGGACAAGAACAAAAATTTAACAGTGGTTCTACTATATATTTTCATCATCAAATCTGTTTAGAATAATAGATGTTGGTGTGTAAGATTGGCCAAATTCAACATGAACACTTTCAATAAACCTTAGTTGTTTTTTTTTTAACTCTGCCAAATGCATTTGGCATTTAAGTCATTATTCAAAAAAGCAAAACAAAACCGTAGGGGTTGAGGATGTAGCAAACGCAAGATCCTGAGTTTGATCCCTGTTCTTAGGGTGCCATCTTTTTGACAGAGGAAGTAGGCTGTCTTTCTTAGCTGCCGTAAACACGGCCTGGGAGTGGTCAGGTGGTGCTGACCCCAGGTGCTGCTTGTGTTTTCTTAGAAGGAAGAGAACGCCCTGGCTGGGCACGGTACTTCTCAGGACCCCCTCAACCCGAGAGCTACGGATGAATGCGTGGACCAGAAAGGAGCCCCTGGAATCATGCAAGCTCCCTGCAGGCACAGAGAGGAAGATGGCTTGGGGTGCACACCCGCATCTGCGTCCCTCCTGGGCAAGGAACAGTCGCTGAGCAGACCTGACGCAAGAGCCTCCACCGACTGCCACGACAGGGCAAGGTACGCCAGTTTATCAGTTATGCTTCATCAAGGCCATGCTGCCTGGGAATTCTTAAAAGATCAATATTACTTGACTTGACTCCAAGATTACTTTGCTTGTCTTACGTAGCATGGAATCTTTAATACGGCAAGATGAGCACTGCCCCTCGTGGGCCGCTGAGCACACCGTACCAGACTGCTTTTCCAGCATCTGCACTCCCAGAGCTTTATTACTGCTGCTCTAGACTGAGCTCTTCCTCCAAAGGCTCTGAGACGAGAATCCTGCCACAAATGGATTGAGGAGTGGCCCTCAGGAACACCATTAGGAGAGTGGGACAGACAGGCAGGAGAGGGAAGGAGCCTGGAACTTGCCGCAAGGGTGCTCATGAGCAGATTAGTACTGCAAGGGATTGCGACGCAGCCCCACTGGGACCTCCAGGGGGCCACGAGGAACACAGCGGTCTGCTCTCACACAAAGCAGGGGCTCATCTTCCGTCTTCACCTGTCATTGGCTGAGGGCTGCACCTGGAGTCACTAACTTCCTAGCGCAGGAGGACAACTCCCTGGCCTGGAGATAGAGCTCCTGACCACGTGGAGTAGAAGGCACTGGTAGTACAAAAGTTTCAGCGAGTGCAAAACAGAGTGAGTCTCCCATGTTTGTGCAAAAGTGCGCTCTTTTATTAGACAGATACTCACTAAGTCCCTATTGCATGTGAGTGTTCTAGGTCCTGGTGAAGCTGGAGGTGAAGCTATAATTACTCTTAATTGAGACCTAGCACAACTAGGTCAGGCAGAGTGGGCTCCACAGCCTAATCCTGTTCACAACAGCAGCTTGAAACCTACTTCCTAACATGACACATCCCGGCAGTCAACCTCAAGCATACTGAGGTCTACACGTCAGGGAACCCCAATCAGGGGGTGGAGGAATCAGACGGACACTGGAAGGGAGTTTATGTCATAGGACAGTGAGATAAATAGGGTAGACAGATTCTGGACTTGAAGAGCAAGTTGCTTGGCACCCTCTGACTCAGGTGACTTGAAGTGCATTCTGCAAGGAGCAACTGATCTCCACCACTTCAAACGCAAAGCATTCTGCCTTGCACATGGTACAGAACGCCATTCCATCTAATGGGGCAGAGAAAGCAAGTATTAGCCAAACTTTTACCCATGCAGGGTTATGTATAGAGCTTTAGTGGAGGGCTGGGGAGAAGGCACTGTGGCACAAGTGACTGGATGGCAAGTGCAAGGTCGTGAATTTGAACCCTAGTCCCACAAAAAAAGAAAAAAAAAAAAAAAGAACTTTAGTGGATTGTCAAGTGTGGCTTTAAGCAAACATAACACTTTTATGAGCCATGTATTTGGGTAAAGGCAAGTTACAACTGTTTTGAAAAAAAAATCCATAGACAAATATTACAATTCTATCTCATGTGAACGTCTACGTGCCTAATTTTGAACTGACTAAAAGTCAATGTTCCGTGTGCTGCTTGCACCTGTCATTTGGTGTCTCCTGTCTCAGGGAGATGAATCCAACTTCAAATGTGTTGCTTAGCTATGAGGAATTTTTTGAGGTTTTAGAAAATGAAACGCCTGTGAGAATTTAGATGAGATGTGTATTCTTGGCAGCAGGTGAGCCAAGGTAAGGGGCAGGTGCCGGCTTGTTGATCCAAGCTCATTTGTGTTTAGTCAAGACCACAGCTCCTCAGACAGTCAAGACTGGTTTTTCAGAGCTGGTACTCAACGTGAAGCCTCTTGGCAGGCTGGGAGAGGGAGGGCCACAGGAGGGAACAGAGGGACAAGGACGAAGACGGGAGAAGAGGGTGGAGAAAAGAGGGCTAAAGAGAGGGACAGAAGGCAGTGGACAGAGTGGCCTGCCCAGGGCAAGGATGGAGGTGAGGCAGAACAGGAAGAGGGAGCAGAGGGAGAGGGACAGGAGGAAGAAGACGGACGTCCTGCTGGAGTGTCCTCCTTGCTGCAGTGCGTCTGAAGGGATATGAGGCCTAATCCAGTTTATGCACAGCCTCTGATGCTAAAACCAAAGTAGGGTTCAGCACACGGCTGGAAACGATGAAACTGTATCACCTCACCTCTTAAGAGAGAGAAACATACCATTTTCAAAAAATAGTATTTAATATTTAAAAAAATAATTTTTAAAATAATATTTCCAAAAGTTCTTTTCCCCAAAAATGATGAAAACAAAACAAAAAACGACCTCCCCAAACTAAGACAATGGCCATAAAACAAAGCAAAACCACAGAAGAACGAGAATGCCTCGCATCCTTAGGGCAGCTGAGAAGTTCCCCCACAGGAGTGGGTTATTTGAATAAAACCCAGAGAACACTACTTGGGAAGCATCGTCTAAAAAGCAGTAAATGTCAGCTATGACAAATACCTAGCTAGACAAAGAATAGGTTTTTTAAAAGCGCATGTCACAGCGATGCATGTGCAGCCATGTTTATAGCAGCTCCGTGTGTAGCAGCTGAAGCGGCCCGGGTGTGCATCGAGCGATGAATGGGTAAAGACAACGTGGCTTCTGTATTCAGTGGAGTACAAATCTGCCACCCAGAAGGAAAAGCTGGAGACATTTTTAGGTAGACAGATGACCTCAAGAATATAACTTTAAGTGAAATAAATAGAACACACAAGTTTTTTTTTCCCAATGAAAAATACTAGATGTAGAAAGAAAGAATTGAACTTCAAGATGTCATCTTCTATCTATGTTTCTTCCCTTCTCCTTCCACTCCTGAGACCTCCTTGCCCCTGTCACCCACATGGTGGAGCCCCGTCTCCCTCCGAGGTCAAGGGGCTCCAAGTGTGAAAAGTGCTCCTGTATCTAGTTTTCTCTGAAACCTCAAAACTTCTCGTCATTCCGGTGGCCTCTGCTTGTGTTGACCAGATGGATATTCAAGGGGCGGAAATGAACTTGGTGGTGAGCAAAGTTAGGAAGTAACGGCGGGGATGAGCTACTGGCGCATCTTCCTGGCTTCGTAGGACAAAAGCAAGATCGTCTCCCGAGAAAGTCTTCCCCAGGGGCTCTCCAAGTCTACCTCAAAGTCGCATTCACCTTCCTGTGATCTTTCTCTCTGTCGCAGCCTGCCAGGAATTGGTTTTTCACACTTCCGGGGCCGCGAGGCCCAGCACTAAGCCAAGGGCGTCAACATACAGCAGCGCCCAGTGTGAGGCTGCGAGCTCATTTCTAAGCCTAATTTGTTTTCATACACTCGAGCTGGGATGACTTTTTCTTCGCTGTCTTTAATTAATCAGGAAAGCTTAATATGCACTTTTCGGGGTTTATTTTCATCAATCTGGCACTAAAAATGCTGAATCGCTTTTGTAGTAATTTGAAAGAAGAGTTTGGGGGCTATTAGCGGAAATTCACGTCAGCCATTTCTCTCCATGGCCTACTTATATTTTTCAAAGTGAAGGGCTGCTCAAGGAAAAAGGAAAAAACTTGGGGTACTTGGGATGTTTGGACCATCTACAGTCCTATTTTTCATGTAAAGACGCCTTATGGTGCATTTTAATAATGTAACTTGAAATATATTTTGAAAAGGGGACTGAGTCACCAGCTGACCCGCACAGCACAATGCCTCATGCAGATTCTTGAACGAACATCTGACCGTAGGAGTCCTCTTCCTTTGTCTCCTGGGTAATTATTTCACACATTTGGGAGGCTTCTAGGGATCGCATATGCACTTTTTAAGTTAAAAAAAAAAAAAAAGTGCGAGGCTCTGACTCTTCCTTGAAATCCGGAAGGAACAGAGAAAAACGGAAGGCTAAGTTAGCCTCTGACACCCAATCAAAGAGCCCGTAGGTCACCTTCCATGCTCAATATTCCAAAGTTATCTTCGTTAAAAATGCAGAAACAGCTTGAGAGCCCATCTGACTTTACCTTTTTAAAGAGGGATTAAAAATTTAAGAAGCTTCATGAAGTAGTCCCCTGCCTTTCTATTCTTTGGTATTTGTTTGGATCCCTTACAGCTTGTCAGAAGTTATTGTTGGTTTAGGTACATCATGATCAAATAAAACACAATTGCAAAATATTTCTCTTGAAAGCAAATAGACTCTTCCTGAACATCATAAGGATAGCATATGTGACACAAGTGCACTTTATTAATTTATCTGTCTATCCATCCATCCATCCATCCATCCATCCATCCATCCATCCATCCATCCACCCAGTTGCTTTTTCCTTTGTTTACTTGGCTGCTTTCGGAGCTGATTCTATGTGGCAGGTACTCTGATAAGCAAGAGAAATAAACAAAGCCGTCGTTTTTGTAATCTCACAGACTCGTGGAGAAGATTAATTCTAAGCAAGCAGCCATGCTCTTGCGGTAAGGGTCTCTCGAACAGAGATGAGGGTGCTGAAGTAAACGAGCCAACTTCAGAGATCGAGGCAGGCTGCCTGAGGAGGTGGTTGGTGCCTGGCACCAGAGCTTGAGTTTTGACAGGAAGTAGGACAGCGCTGCAAGATGGTAGAAGGCTGCATGGGTCCTACAGCGGGAGAAAACAGGGACAGGTCCCAAAGGCCAAGGACAGGTAGTGTTGGTGGGTTACTTTGAGACACATGCTGTCTCCCAGGCTGGTGGGCAGTGTGCATAATTTCAGGCCAATGAACCCAAATGATCACTGTAAGTGCTGTGTGATTTCGCATGCTGAGCACAGCATAGGCTGAGGATGGAGAGGCAATCTTGCCTTGCACCTTTAGGCTCAGGCTCTGAGGTGTTCTAGGCAGGTGAGTGGGATCTCACGCCTTTGCAAGTGAGTGGGTACAGGCTGGCAAATGAGGACACCATCTGCTTTCTAGAAGCTTCCTTTCAGTAGGTACAGACATTCTCACACCAGGCTCAGCCTTTCTCTCGCTGGTCTAGCAGATGGTGTCACGGCAGGAGAGGATCATGAGCTCCCATTCCCTGAAAGTCCTGGAGGATATGGCACACAGCTTTGTGGCTAGGTTAGAGGGAGGAGACGGCAGCCTTCTGCCCATGTTACATCTTGATCCCAAGCGCCTGGAATCCCCTGCAAGCGATGGAAAGCCTTAGCTTCCATTCTACATAGAGCAAGACACCAGGCTCTCCCCTCTACAGGTGAACAGGAAGCAAACATCATTCTGAAGAACTAAGACAGCCACAGACAGGATGAAAAGACTTCTGCTTCCAGTGTAAAATCAATAACTGCATGACAAGAAAAAAGTAAGACTCCATCGGGCCCCTTTAGTAAGAACTGCCTCCTGCCTAAGCTCTGTGTCTTCACACGGTCGATCACAGAGGCCTGAGATGCTTCCAGACTGATTGGACAAAGCTTTAGTGTATCTCTTTACGCAGTTGGTAGCATGCAGCTCAGACTTGTAGTGATCCTCCTGTTTGCAGCCTCTGCAGCTCTGGGATTACAGGTGTGCACCACCACGCCTGGTCTTGGTGGCTGGCTCAGTGTACCTGGGGGCAGGGCCGATGTGGCACGTGGTACAGCGCATTGACTCCGATCCCTTCACTAGTCTAAGCAGGCGTTTAGTCCACTGAACTATCTCACTGGCCCCAAAGCTTTATTTGAAAAGTTGTGTTCAAACTGCATTCAGAGCTGCATGTACATCATGTCAAAATGATATGCTACTGTCACAAACACCAGAGAGAAGCAGACACACAAGAGAGTTTTGCTTCCTGTAGCAGTCTTCGTGGTGGAAGGGCTCATTCATATCTAGGACAGTGAGGAAGGAAGGCTCAGGAGACAGAGGGAGCAGACCATCTTGGTAAAGCCTTGTTCACATGCTGCTGTACAGCTTTTGGCTCCTAGTAGGAAATGGTGCAAAATCTTCACAATCTATGAAGTCTTTCTGGCTGGTAAGTTCTAAAGGGACATCAGCAAAAAAATATAAATTTGTCTCAATCTTAATGCCCTACATTATATCTTTATGTATTTTCCAAGATACCATCATGCAACAAGGATCATCATTATCAGAAAAGAAACAATACAAATCTCCCCGGTGTGTTCTCTTTCTGTCCCCGGGGAGCTATGTGCTGTTACAGAAAGAGAGACCACGTGAATCTCTGATGGATTCCAATTTCACTTCCTGTGGATTTCTACCAGTTCCCATTTCATTTAAGTCAGTGATGAAGTGCATAAATGTGGACTCTTAAGCCACATTTAGAGCGTGTGGTTTCATGTGAAGCAGACCCTCGGCATTTCAAGTTGTAAGGAAGATATGAGGTCAGTCTCGCTCACCGGATCTCTGTCCTCCTTCAAAACTGCTTACCCTTGACTTTGCTGCCTAATTAGAGCATTTCGTTTCTGTGGACCTTTACTGTGGCTGCGCTGTGATAACGCTCAGATAATATTCCATGGGTAATAATTAAGAACAATCCACAACACTGGAGCGCAGCATGAGGCTGCCATGTCCTGGCCTGATGATCCCATTGGGGAAACTACGATGAGGATTTTGTTGACCTAAGTGGTTTACGTCACTAAACCTAGCAGATGCCATATCAGTGATCTACTAGCATAGAAGAAGAGCAGCAGAAGTGCTCACTCATTAAAGCATTTCAAAGATAATCATGACAGAGTATATGCCAGAAATTAAACATGAAGAATCTAGGAAATTTTTTAAGATTTAAAAACACATCATAACACTGGGAGGAATTTGGAGTGAGGTCGGGTTGTTAATTCCCTTTTGAAGTTGTCTTCTATTGCACAAGTTCAGCTTTGAAAGCTGGAGGCAAGCTATTGAGATAAACTTGGATGCTGACAAATTTGGGCAGGCCATCAGCCCTATGAGGTCAGGGACCATGTGTGTTTTATTCACGATATACGCAAAGCACCAGGCTTTGAGGGACAGTAGGGAGTGTCCACCAGGTGCTTTGTGAATGCTAAATGAATGGGTAAATATTTTATGTCACCTGATTTAGCAAACCAAAAGTGACAGGGTTTCAGAATCTCAGCTTTATGGGTAGCCAGGCAGGGTGTGCATGCCTGTAACTCCAGACCTCTGAGAGGCTGAGGCCAGGGTATTGAAATTTCCAGCTCAACCCGGGTAACACAGCAAGACCAAGCCAAAAGCAAAGAAAAAGAAAGAAAGAAGGAAAGAAAGAAAGAAAGAAAGAAAGAAAGAAAGGAAGGAAGGAAGAAAGAAAGGGAAAAAAATAAAAGGCGGAGCAAACCAAAAACAAACAATTCCAGGCCCACGGATGGTGGTGGCAGAGGAACTGGAGGCGCCTTAACTTTTCTCCGGGACTTCCTGTGCCACTGGAGCTAGCCTCTTCTTTCCCGCAGGAGTGGTGGCTAACACAGCTGCAGGGGACATAACAAGGGGAGAAGGACGAGTCTCTCGTTGAGGGCAGGGACAGGGCCGGCCTCATTACCCGCCTTCCCCACAGGCGCTAGACAAGACATGGCCCACAGTAGGTTCTCCATAGACACTGGTGAGTGAGACATGTCAGGCCCAGCTCTGCAGAAACCCGCTCACGTTGAGCCTCACTTCCTGCAGCATCCTAATGGAAGGAAGTGACGCTACTCCAGTTTTATGGGCAAGGAAACCCAGGCAGAGACCCTGAAGCCACTTGTTTAAAACCACATAGGTGAGAGAGGATGAAGTCAGACTTTATGCCTTAAGACGTGCAGTTCCTATAAATAAGGGAGGCATTTCGTGAAACCAAATCTCTTTCCTAACCCAGTGGGGCATGGCTCTTTGTAACCGTCCTCAGGATTTACCCCATCGATCCAGTATTCTGCTCTGCATACTGAGCTGAAGCAAAGCAGCTCAGGAGAGCTCTGTCGAGCAATTCAGACAGGTTCCCGGGAGCAGGCGACCCTTGAAATGAAACACAGCGTTCTCTAAGTAAGTGGATTTTTCCACGGAAGAATCCCCTCGCTTTGAATGCTTGGAGCATACTCTGAGCCCCTGGCCCCTGGGATTTCCCAAGGAAGATGATTTTCATTAACCTTGTGCTTCCCATTGTGATCATCCAAAGGGTCCTAAGGTCCGAAGATACCCTCTGTGTGCCTCCTGGAAGGGAAATTACGGGCACGAACACTTAGCAGGTGTCAAATAGGAGAAAAGATGATGAAAACACCGTAGGTGTGCACAGCAGACCACCACATCATTAGGAATATTGGCTCGGATTCACACCACGGCTGGGATATGTCTGAGGTGCCACCCAGGAGTTATGCCGGCTCTCGACAAGCAGTCCCAAGGGTAATGCCTTCGCAGATCTGTGGTGTTGCCAGTTAGACTGATTAATTGTCAGAATGCTATAAGAAGCCAACAGAATCCACACCAACAGTGCACGTACACAGGGTCTTTATGTACGGTGAGAACACGGAGGCTTGGCTCTTCATGGTTGGTAAGGCCACGCCCCGTGTGACGGAACACTCACAGAGAGGCTGCGTGTTGACGCTGCCGTGATTGTTTGCTCCTGTCCCCAGGTGACTCTGGGCCACATGTTTAATATGCAAAACAGCAACACGTGGGGAACAAGTTTAGTGGAGGTGCTGAGAGAATCAGATCGTGTCAGAGACATCCATGGTCGGTTCTTGGGGAGCGAGGAATATAGTATCTCACAATTTCTGCAAGGCAGCCAGGAAAAAAGAAGACGTAGAAGAGTCATTCTGACAATGCAGGGAACCTAGCAGAGGACAAAATAGCAGAGATTTCAGCTACAGCCTGTTGGCTCACAAGAAGAGAGGAAAGAAATTTAAATTAGAGGAAGGAAGTTTTCTAACTGGGGTTATTGAAAAGTAGAATACAGTCTTTGCTTAAGAAATAAAAAGTTGAGCTGGTGAGATAGCTCAGTGGTCTAAAGCATCTGCTTAGGCAAGTGTGCAGGGACCGCTTTTTGATACCCCACACCACGTGCCATGCTAGCGTCACCCCTAGGGTCAGCTGATCCAGCCACACGCACACACACACACACACACACACACACACACACACACACACACACAGAAATAAAAAGTCATCATTACCATCTCTGTCTATGTAGGTTCGTGTGCTGACTGCTTTAAGGCCAAAACTACATAAGGGATAAAGGATGAATTATTTCAAGAGGATTCTGCTCAGAGAGAAGTGGGTGACCGCAGCCATTGCGCGTCCCTCTCAAGCCTGTGTGTCGGTTGTGATATTTACAGAATGTGATGTTCACACATCAAGTTAGAAGCAATTATATGCTTACCATGTCTATTAATGTAAATGCCCTTGGGAACTGGCTCATAGGCTCTTGTTTAACCTAATGAGCACACTGAGGATAATCAATTGCGTTTGCAATTAAAATTACAATTAATCCAGCACACTCCTCGACCACACCCCTACTTTGTTTTATAAGGCTTAGGAGAAGGTTGGGTGATAAATATGCGCGCTTTTGGTACAGTTATCTCATTCCTTTTAAAAGCATTTATACTATGTGTAATTTATTAAACTTTAAATTTCCTCCCTATTTGTAGGTTTCAGAAAAATGTAGTCAGGCTTCACCACAGTGCTGAGGCATAATTAGGACAGTTAGCAGCCACTTACCATTTGTTGGCTGAGTTTTCCCGCTTTTGCTGACTGCCTGTAGAAATCCGCTCCCCAGTTCTACGTAGATCGTTAGAAAATCTCTATCTGAGTGAAAATTGCCTTTTTGTATTCCTGAAGTGAAGGGAAAGGTGAAGCAATCTGTTGTTCCAATCGGAGCCACTAGGGTGACTGTCACCAATCCGCAGCTGAGGCCAGGGCTGCAGATGGACCTCTGCCGTGCTGGCGGGCATCGCCGCGGGCAGCTGCTTGCCCGAGCTGCTGGAGGACAGAAACTTCAACCAAGCAGGCTTCGGCTTAGATCTTCTGCAAAGGACCCTACGAACACACAGCGATGTGCATTTTACAGAGCAAACAGTGCCCGGTGATCCACTAAAGATGAAATGCTGGGGAAGCCGAGAAATCAGTTCCATACCACTTCTTCCTAAGAAGGCTTTTACGAAGCCCAAGCTGGAAGGGGAGGACCTTGTGTTCTTTCGGGAGACTCATTTACTAGGGTGGTGAGAAATGAATGCCCCGGGTAATTTCATTTCAAATTGATTTATTTCTAAATGGGGAAAACTGACACTGGACGAAGAAAGACAAAACAAATCTCTGGGAAGAGCCAGCCAGCCTCAGGTATAACCCGATTATCTGAGCACAGAAAAGAAGGACACAGAGAGAGGGGTTGAAGGTCACACCAGAAAGAGCAAGGTGCACCTTTCTTCCTTCCTCCTGGCCAACCCTCCGAAAAGCATACGTGACCCATATTTCCAGTTTCTTTCTGACACGTAGGGCTAATCAAAGTTCACTTTTTAGAAATCCAAGAGTTACTCTCAGTTAGACTGCAGAGCAAATTAAATCATAAATTTCTCTATCCGAACCCCGGTTGTCACACTCCTAAAATACAGCTTTCTTCCCTCTGGCATATTTATTTAAATCTTCAAGGCCAAGTTCCAAAGCAAGTTATGGATTTGATAATTTGCTAATGTAGCCACAGTAATTGTTTTGAGCCATATTTATGATGTTATTGGATCTTATAATAATCAATAATAATCTATTGATGTCCCTGACGCTGGAGCTCTCTCTCAGTCTGCAATGAGGCAGAGGATTCGTTTTTAATGCACTCACTTAGAGCTGCCTTTCTGAGAGAGATGGTGTCCTGAATATATTAATAAAGACCAAGAAGTGAATGGTACTGGTGCACACGCTTTACCCTGAAGAATTTGCCGCAGGGTAAGATTTAGTGCTAAAGCGAAGGGGAGCATAGACTAACGGGGCCCACTTTATGCACCACCGCCATCGTTAAAGTTAATAGAATGACTGTGTGGTCATGCACCACAGGAAGCCTATGGGAAGCTGAGCCCTTCTAGGGCCGTTGATATGCAGACTTTTGCTCAAAGAGTCCTATTGGCATCTGGTCAGTCCTGCAGATGGGCAGGAGCACTTTGGAATCTATTTGCTCCAATGGCCAGTGGAGTCTATTAAGGGTGATCAGTAACTGGAAAGCTCAGAGAGCACACGATCTAGCTGAGCATGGCTCCTCTTGGAAGTGACCAAGGGAGCCAGCTCTGCTTGGCTTCAGTAGTGAGAACTTGATAGGATGCGCTGAGTACAAAGTCCTAAGGTACCGTAGCTCAGGCTTCAGGGCTGGCTAATCCAGAGGTGCGCTCTCGCTCGGTCATTGCTGTTCCAGGTGGGCATCTATTTTGTTTCTGGGGTAAACTGGCACAGAAATCATTAAGGTGGCTGCCAGCAGCGGTCCGATCCCGGCCCATAGCCAACACACACACGCCATCCAAGAATATGGAATCGTCATTCCATATCCCTGAAGTCCCTTAGGCCTACAGCCCTTCAGTAGGGACTAATCACACAACTTAGGCAATGGAGAGAATTGGCTGAGATCAGAAGTGGGCCAATTATACCCCAGGCCAAATTTTAGCCTACTGTCTTTTCTTACAAATAAAGTTTTATTGGAGCACACCCATGTATGTTTATACAAATTTATTTACATAAGTTCCATGACTGCTTTTATGTTGTAAAGGCAGTTTTGTAACTGTGGCAGAAACCATCTGGCTTTGGCAGTTTAAACTGCTTCCTCTGCAGTCCTTTCCAGAAGTTTGCCAACCACAGGGTTTCACCAGACAAGCTTGGTACCTGGACATACAGAAAGGATCCAACCTGTTCTGACTCTGTAGCTGCCAAATTACAGGGGCGTTGAAGAGGCATGTTAGGGACAACCATAGTGACCGGCAAAGAAATGAGATTCAAATTATGCAAGTTTTGGAAAAGCGAGAGTGAAAACTTTAGCATCAAATCAACTAAGGGGAATATTTTAAATATTTGTGAGATGCCATCAGCTTTTAGAACATGACTGACACATCAAGTACATTTCAAAGTAAAGCAAAGCAATTTATCGGAGTATGAAATGCTTAATGCCGCTGTTTCCTTCTTCCCCCTTTCAATCATCTCCAGACTGTCTTTTTTCCACTGCAAACACCCCCCAAGCTGTCCTCCTCCCCCAAAGTGTGGGAAATCCATCCGCATCACCACACCCATTATCCAGAGCAGGCTTCTCCATGTGGCCGTGTCCCTGTCACTCCTTACTATGCTGGTCCCAGGGCAAGAGTTGCCTCATCCATACACCTTTCTCGACTCACCTACCGGAAGGGGCCACACTACCCTTGCTAGTTAATCCTAAGGGTCAATTTCACCACACCAAGGGAGCTCGGGGAGCTGATCAGGTTGTGCGTGTTTGGATCCGGTGCTGCGCACATTAGTGGATTAACGTGTCCCTGTTTGTCATGATGGGATGGTGACCAAGCCACCAGTCCTATGCCCACCTTATGTTTACTCTCTGCACAGCACCAGGACATGCAGCCTGGCTCTGGTCCCCAAGCAAACTGCAGAGCCTCCCGCATTCTCAGTTTTCTTACCTGTGAAATGGGGATAACCTTCCAGCCTTTGGTCTATTCATTCATTTTAGTGGTGCATGTTGAATCAGGGTGTCTTGCACACTAGATCAACACCTCCTCCTTTGGGGGGTGGGGCACCAGACACTGAGCCCAGGATCTTTGCACTAAGTTATACCTCAAGCACTGTTTTTATTTTTATTTTGAGACACCAGCTTGCTAAGTGGCTGAGGGGCCTAGGCTAAACTGGCCCCTGACTTCTGATCATCACGCCTCAGTCTTCCAAACAGCCAGGACTGTGAGAACCGTGCCTAGGGAGCTCAAGCCTGGTCTGGGCAAGTGTTGTGGGGATTTTCTTGAAATAAAATAAGTAAATAAAGAGGTGAGGATAGAAGTCAATGTGAAGGCCATGGATTCTGTCTCTGGTAGTACAAAAACAGGAAGAGGAAGGAGGCAGGTGGACAAGCCAGACAGACAGACAGAGAGAAAGAGAGAGAGAGAGAGAGAGAGAGAGAGAGAGAGAGAGAGAGAGACAGAGAGAGAGAGAGCTCTCATTTCATCATTGCACCTGTTCTCCTCGGGCTTGTGACATTAACTGGCATATGGTAGTCCCTGGAAGAAAAAACTCCAGAACAGACCCTAAAAAGGGAACCAGAGCAGTCCCAAAGCTCTTTGAGTGGGAGGCAGGGAGAGGGTCTCCTGGTGGTGGTGAAAAGCTCAGCACCAACCAAAGCTGAAAGCTGTTCAGAATTAGAAGCAACTACCTACCAATACTCTGGGTTTCTGCATGCCCAAGACAAAACGACAGACCTAAGGGGTGCGTGTGTGTGTGTAGGGGGGTGGGTGCGTGCGGCATTTGTAGGATAACAGACAATACTCCTTGGACCTCCTGGGATTCTCTGAATTACCCCACTCCTCCCATTCTTTCTTCTTCAAGTATGAGACTCAGTGAGGCCCTAGATTCCAGGTCCTTGCTCGGCAGAGCTGAGCTTTGAATCCTATTTGCTCTTTCCCTGACTGAACCTTCCATCAAAATTTCCCTGCCAGAACCTGGTCACCTCGGGGAATTTGTACCATTTACCACCAACAGATGATTTGAAACATAAATAACAGCCCCTGTTGCATTGTTTTTCAGGGCCCAAGGCTGAAAGCAGGAAAAGGAAATAGTTCTTCCAGAGACAGGCATGGGTGTGGAGACTCCGGAGTGTAAGGCGCGAGTGTGAGCTTTGGGGTGAGGGGATGATACCAGGAAGCGGGAAAAGGGTTGGTGTGCTCACCGCCCTCCCTCCGTGGTGTTTGTCCTTTCAAGCCACTGTAGATGAGGTCAACATTTTAAACAACTCTACATTATTTTGTGCATAATATGGGAAGAAGAAAAAGATATTGAAGGGAATAAAGCATTGGGGGAAAACATGTTTTCATAATCAAAGGCCAGCAATGCTACCTTTATGTTGGGAGAACCTAGGATTTTATTTTATTTTATTTATTTATATATTTATCTATTTATTTATTTATTTTTTGTCTTTTTGAGACAGGGTCTCACTATGCAGTTCAGGCTGGCCTTGAGCTCACTTTTGTAGCCCAGGCTGATCTCAAACTCGCACCTATCCTCCTGCCTCAGCCTCCCGAAACCTAGGATATTAAGCCATCATTCTTTCTCCATGTTGCCTGAGGTTTGGGAGTAACTTCATCGAGAAATGCTTCTTTAGGGCCGTGCTTTCCTGAGCTGGGTGGAGCAGTATCTTTTCCACAGGCAAGACCTGCGATTAGGTATGGGCTAGATGCGTGAAGTTAAAATCGCAAGCCCTGACTTAAAGCTCCCAGGGCTGGGAGTAGGGCGCAGAATTTCTCACTGTTGGCCCACGAGCATTACAGAGTCTTGGTAGCGCCCTAGTTTTTCACTTAATATCATTAAGAACACCATTATTCTAGCTCTCCCAGGCCCGTGGTTCACAGGCTGCGGTATCTATTATTCATTAAGCTGGTGCCACCTGACCCAGGCTCAACCTTCAGATCCCAGCTGCTTTTTGGGTCTTGAGAGTTATTTTATTAATCACCTTGGCATATCAGCCTAAGAAGAGCCCGTGAAAGGAACTGAATAATTCAGAAGGACTACAGGAGTAAAAATCAAGTTGAGGTCATCCTGAGTGAGAATTAAGATATATTCGCCAAGATGAATAAAACAGCAGTTGATAAACCTCGTTAACCATCAACTGTGGGCTTCCCAAAAATCCATTTCTTGATCCTCATTCTTAGCGATTTGGATATTGGAGATGTGAGTTCACTAGTTATGTGCTAAAGGTAAGAAAGCAAAAAATATTTTAATACTTATTTCTTCATCGGAAATTGTCCATCCAGATGGGCCTTTTGAGAACCAAAAGAAAGGGTGCATTCAACTACAAATATTTTTCTCTTAAAATATACTTCAAATATGAATCGTATTTAAACATATGAAACGTATGATCAACAACAAAGTATGCTTTTTCCAAATTTAAAATGCAAGCATTCCAGAGCTGGGGGCTGGTCACATCCTGTGAGGTAGGTTTTCCTTCCTCTCCACCCCACCAGCAAACTCATGAGAAGTGTGTCCCAATTGATAGACACTAGAAAGACCTCCACATTATAAAATATATCCAGGAACCTTAAAGCGATCTGCTCTTCCATTTGACCATTTCTTGCTTTTCATAACTTCAGAAGTAAAAATCCCTAACAACAGTGTCGTTTTTCAGCTGACGTGCCCAATTTCAAGCGCGACACATGCAGTGGGATGGCCTTTCGCTGCCCATTCTGCATTAGCAGACGGGGTGTGAGCTCTGGCACAGAGGTCGTCTACGGAGAATAAAGTGGCCGCTCTCGTTTGACCAAGCGCTCTGAAGGGTTGTGGTGTGAGGACTTCGACCCGGTTTATCTTACCTGTTTTTACAGAACTAATGATTTGCTGAGACACATAATTTTGATGTCATAAGTTTAGGACTAATTCAGAAAGAGCTGATGAGAGGGGAATTAGAGAATTTTATGCACTACATTGCTTCCGAGGCTTGAAACCCACAGCAAAATGCAGAGGGGATAATTCTTTCGGTGCTTATTTATCGAACACCGGATGTCCATGGGCAACGTAATGATAGTAACCGGCCTCTTTACTACAGCTGCAGAGGTAAGAAGCCCCTAAATAATACCGTACATGTAGGCCAAATTTTAGGTGCTACAAAATGCTTTAACTTTCAGGGTCTATTTGAATTCACAATAATTCTATAGAAATTTCCAACCGTGAGCTTCAGGTGTAAGTGGTGGTGTACCAAATCCTACACCACACAGGTGGCAAAACGATCTGAAACAAACTGCACAGCCATATATCCACTCTGCTTTATGTCGTGGCCTCCAATTACTGAGGGAATTTGTTTGGTACCACTAATGAAAAAATAAGCACCTGGAACATATAATTCTGCTACTACGAGCGACAAATAGCAATAAAGCAATGTTTAGGTTAGTTAACCTTCACCTGCATATTACACTAAATACGGAGAATTATCTGGGTATTTTTAGATGAAAATCAATGTGATTCTAAGTGCAGAAAGACGACATAAATTAATTTTTTTTTGACCAAGTCCTTACGAAAGCTCTCTGTGAGCTCTTCCAGCTGGTCAGACATAGGGAAGTTTTAGGAACAGGAAGGCTATAAAGGGCACGGAAGAGGGGGTTTGTGCTTTTCTGTGCGTAACTTGGTTTCTAGGAACTTTAGTTTCCTTAAGTAGAAAATATTAAAATGCAAAACTTGATTTTTGAAACTTATTGTGAGAATAAAGTCAAAATTATAGAACTAACAGCGACCGTTTCTAGAGACTTCACTATATGCTAGGCACAGTTCTAATATATATATATATATATATATATATATATATATATATATATATTATTTGTGTATTTGGTACAGTGTCTCACTATGCATTTCAGACTCATAGTGACCCTCTTGTTTCAGTTTCCCCAGGGCTGAATAGCAGGCATGGGTCACCACACCCAGTTTTGGAGTCCATAGTGTATGTGGTACCTGGGATCAAACTTGTGTCCTTGCCCTTGCCAGGAAGGCTCTTATCCCATTGAGCTGTCTCCCCAGACAGACCCCAGGGAAGGTTTTAAAAGCCTCCAAATGGATTCACCTGTTTGACACTCACAACACCTGTAGGAGGTCAGATGCCATTGAAGTTCTCATTTTACAGCTTTATAAATAAGTGCCGATTCACAAAGGTTGTCTTGCATGGGGTCACAAAGCTGACAGATGAAAGACCTGGCTTCAGAACCATGCCATCAGGCTGGGGAGATAGCTCAGTAAAATAAGCGCTCACCTGGCAAGCATAAGGGCCTGAGTACAATCCCCAGTTGCGCCTAAATAAATAAATAAATAAATAAATAAATAAATAAATAAATAAATAAAATGAAGTTCAGAACCACGCCATGAGGACAGAGGCTCTCTCTTCGCAGGTGTGTTTTAACTGCCCTATATTTCCCGCATCCTCACCACAGGATCTGTTCCCCCTGCCATTTGTCTTTGCTGCCAGTGACTTGGAAAGAGAAGAGAAAACCCGATTACATGGAAATACTGAGCAGCTTGGTTCGTTTTTCTTCATTCCTTTGACCCAGCTGGCATCATACGAATCCACACTAACCAATTAGAAATAGAAATTGTCAGTGTTGTGTTATCTGCCTAGGGTTGCAGGTTTTGTGGAAGATAAGAAATTCCCCGAAGCAGCAGGCAGGTTTCCGGGCCCCTCTCTTGCCAGGAAACCTAGGGCTGAAGGGCTTCATCCTTAAGTCACTGGGAAGGGCAGGAGGCATCTGAGATGTTTACACCGCAGCAGGTTTGGGCCCTTATCACCCTCAAAGGCCTGATCCCTCATGGATTCCCACACCCAGCCCCTGAGAACTGCAATTGTTTTTGTTTTACCAAACTCAGTCAAATTGGATTTACTCTGGAAACAGATGCAAATTATAAGGCAATTCTGCAAGATAAAAGCTACTGCGTCCTGAAGATACTAATTCTTCCGGCAGTAAACACATGCATTAGGTATAAACAGAGGCAAGACACTGTTCGCTCTGGCTTTAATCAAAGGATAAAAGTTCTTTGGCACATTGAAGCTCTGTTGAAATTTCTTTCTGGAAGAAAATAATGAATAACAAAGTTCTTTTCATTCTGAAAACATGTTTGTTTCTTCCTGGGTGCACCACATCTTCCTTCCTAGTTGGTTTAGGATATGGGCAGCGACCAAGTACGGCTCCCCCACACCCTTCCTGTCACCCCTTTCTCTGAGCATCTTTGTGCGAGGCTGTCGTGTGCACCATAATCTCTGTGGCATCTGTGCAAATAGCGCCCCAGCCCCCGTGTCAGGCCAGCCCTTCCGGAGCTGGGACGCAAAGTTGATGCTCTATGAAAACTCACTTTGGGTCACTGTGAAGGTCACTGCTGATTCGCACCCAAGACTTAACTCTTCAAGACCTCTGTGGAGAGGCAGCTCTGTCGGGAGAAAAGAGATGCAGGTTGTCCCTCAATTACAAAAAGGCAGAATTCTGAGCACTCAAGTGGCCAATTTTATAACAAATTCAAAGAAGATTTTCAAACAACCCCAGTTGTATGATGAGAGAAATGTTTTCTCAAGATTTTCAGTTAGAAGGCAATAATTAAGAGCGAGAAAATTCAGTGTATATTAATTAAGTGAACTCAGCAGGAGAGCCAATGCTACGCATGCCGGGTACAGTTACTTTGCAGATGAGGAAATTGAAGTTAAGACTGATATTGAGAACTATACGCAAGATCCTAGGGATAGCACACGCTAGGGCTGGGGTTTGAACTGAAGCATCCTGGGTTCCAGATGCGAGGCATGCGTCTAAATCCTGGCCAATGCCCACTCCACACACCACCAGTCCTCAATATTGGCTTATTCTCAGCACAGCAAGTGGGTCTCTTTGCTTGACAAATGAGCAAGTAAATACTCTGAGAGGTTAAGGTCTGGCCTAGGGTTGCACAGTTAGGAAATTACAGAGCTATTGTTGCTGCACATCTTGTCGCCAAGGCCCAAGCATCTTAGACTAAAGCTAAAGCCTTCTGTGTTCATGAAATCAAAAACTATCCATGTCTCTATGTCACGTGAAGGATCTGATCTAGGACCATAGACAGTTCTCAGTGAACAGAAGCATTTAATATCTTTTTAAAATCATATTTCTTGAAAGAACTCCTTTTCTTGCCTTCTAGAGCAATCTAAAAACTATTTGATAATATTCCAACAGTTATTAAGAGATGCTTCCTACTGCATAAATACCATAACATTATATCCGTAAGGCTTTGAAATACTCTAAACGTAGATGAGGGCAAGCAACTATATTCAGTGTGTTTTACTTATGTGATTCCAGATTACCTGTGTAGCACAAGTCTCTCTCTTTAATATGCTTGAACGTCCTTCCACCCTAAGATGTGCCTACTAATTGCCCTAAGAGATAGCTTATGTTATATTTATTAAGCAATATGCCTTCAAAGGTCTCAATACCACTTTAATGGCTTGGGTTTCTGGAATTCCATTTTTGGATTCTGACATAGGGTCTTGATTGGGGGAACATTTGGTGCTTGCCAGGGAGGCCTTAATCGGAGATGTGAATAAAAATTTCGGGAAAGTGCACCTCTGGCTGCGCACCGGAAAACAGATATATATGTATATCAATTCATATTTTATATTAGCCTAAGTTAGCTTATAGATTTGTTCTATCAAGCAAAATCCTATTTTCTGTATGCTTCTCCCCAAACAAAAGTCACAGAAATGTAAAGTAGAAAAAGGAATACCTTTTCCTTACACATTACTAGATTCATAGCTAACTCCTCATAAAAAGGATAGGTTCACAAGAGAAAGCCATAACAAGTTTGAGTTTCGTGTGACACAAGAGGCTCCACAGAAGAAGACCAATATAATAAGCCAACTGACCCTCCGGCGGACAGTGAGACACAGATGTGGAGGACAAAGGAGTGTGGTGCCAAAGCAAAACCTTGGATGAGTGTGGTAAAGCCTGTTTATGCAGTTACTGTAGCCTCGAAGCCTAAAGCAGAGGCTTTCTGGAATAAGAGTCTTAGGACCTGCTTTTAGGGTAAGTAGAAGAAGGTCAGATATCATTTTTGTAGTTCACTTCAGGGCGGAAAGTTGGGACATGACTAGAGACCAAGCAACTTACTTCCATAATTTTCTTCATTTCTTCTTCTTCTTCAAAATATGAGGCAACCCATGTGCCATACTTTGGGGGTCAAAAATTGTCAACCCCAACAGAAACAATCACAAAATTAGACCATCAGGAAACTCCCATTGCAGGGCACTGCAGAAACAAAAGAAACAAACATAAACCAACCCCAACCCTAAAACAAAACGGTGCAGAATGCCTTGACAGAACTAATGAAGGCAGGAGGGATGGAGTGGAAGGGATGGGTGCTCTGCGGGGGGGGGGGGTGCAGAGCTGTGTGGTTCAGATGGAAGGATTTCTCTCCAGCCTGCACTGTTCATGTAATCATTACCTGGAGGAAGGCAGTGTCCTACCAGTGTTAAATCCAAACCGGGAGAGCTAATAATCAATGGTGGCTTAAGCAGCCACTCTTCTTCCTTGCTATTTTCCTTTTCTTGCTGCTGGTGCCTTGCTGAGTGAGCCAGGCCCCTGAAACAAAAAGCCTGCCTGCAGCAGCATCGCGTGCAAGGGCACACACAGCAGCACGTCTTCATTATCAGGAACAACAGCAGCTTTGTGGGAAAGACCTTTCTGAGGCTTACAGCCATTGCTCCCTAGCATGAGACAAACCAAAGCCCAGGCACCAAGCAAATGCTGCAAATCACGCCCAGAGGTGAAGACGAGGAGAGCGATCTGCGCTACTCATGGCTAGATGTCAAACCCTGCTTCAGAATGTTCAACATGTAGATTTCAAAGTAGAAATGCTCAGCCTTGAACTGGGCTCTTTGGAGTGGGACAGCTGAACAGCACAGGTGCTGCTGTGTTCCCTGGAGCGGCTGGGGCTGCAGCAGGGCTAGGAGGAGTCGTGCTTACGGGGCTGTCCCTGTCTGCTGTCTTTACCAGCAGGATGGACTGAGTGGGAAAACAGCTACATTCTGAAAAGATGACAGAGCAAAGGAATTTTCATCATTATGCGAAGAATCTTCTTAATAGAGAAGTTGGCCAAGTCCTGATCGCAACATTCTAAATGAGCAGATTAAAAATCTGAGAGCCAGGTGTGGGGGCACATGACTATAACCTCAACCCTGTCGAAGACTGAGGCAGGAGCATCTCCAGTTCAAATCCAGCCCAGGAAACTCAGTGACTCAGTAAGACACTGCTCCCAAGTGAAATGAAAAAATAAAAGCAAGACCCAGCTGGGACTGTAGGCCTGGGTCCAGTCTCCAGAACACTCCAAATTCTGACAATTAATGTTTTGCTGTTAACGAATATCAAAGTTAATTTGAAGAATCAAAGTTTAGAAAAACAAGTCAGGCACCTCTCAATACGTGAATTTGTCTTAAAAAGACAATTTTTAAAAATTTTGCAGTTGTGTGTGTGTGCATGTGTGTCTATGTATGTGTATGATGTCACTATATAGCATAAGAAATTTAACTTGGCCGCACACTAATGCATTCTGGGTAAATTCTGCAATCAGTTCAGAAACAATTAGGAATTAACATTTGTCCAAAACAATATAATGTGCTGACTGTAAAGAAAACAAATAGCAAAATAAAAGATAATAGAAAGTGGAAAGAGAGATTGTTCTCAGAGGGGAAAGAAATTGAGAGGGAGAGAAGGAGATGGAGAAAGATGGAAAGGAGAGGAGGGGTGTGCTTTGTGTGTAGACTAGCTTCACGCGGGAAACATGAGCATGATGTCCTACCCAGAGGTCAATCGACTGAAATTTAAAACAATAAAATAGAAACAACCCATGTATTTTAAACATAGTGGTCTTATAAATTGCACACGGTTACCAAGTAAGCACTGTATGTTAACAATAAAATTGTCACCATTGTCACCAAGAGCAACCTACACATTCAGATTTTGGGCCATATAATTAGAGTCAAATATTCTACAGCCATAGTTTCTGGTCCTGCTGGACCTAACATTTACTTCTTCCTCTACATGTGTGTACAGCACCACTTCAGTGCAGAGATAACTTATATTCTGTAAGTTTTCAAATTAAAGTATAGTGTGATGAGTCTTAGTATATTTATAGTGTTCTGCAACTATGAACCCTGTTCACTGCTGCATAATTTTCATCGCCCTAGGAAAAATCTCATTCTTATTAAGAGTCACTTCCCCAACCCTCCAGTAATCTACATTCTGCTTTGAGTCCAGCCTGCTTGTATAGCAAATATTTTAAATGTCCCCCTTTAGAATTTTGAGACAATATAATATAAATGTCTGCTATGTTTCAGATGTGCACAGTATCAGTCTGTAGACTTACCCTAATCAGGGCTGCTCAGTCATCCATGTCACTAGCGCCACCTCCACACTGTCATTTTCGAGGGCTGAAGGTATTCTACAGAATAGTTACTGTGGAATGGAGAGAGAGCTTGGTGGTCTAAGCACCTGCCTGGAAAGTATAAGGTGATCCTGGTACTGCATGCCATGCCTGTGCAATGCCAAGCCAATCACTGAAACTGGCAGCGGCGGTGCATTCCTGTGATGCCAGTGCTGGGGAGGTTGAGACACAGGAATCACTATGAGTTTGAGCTGCACAGTAAGGCCCTGTGCCACATAAATAAATAAATAAATAAATAAATAAATAAATAAATGTTCATTTTTAAAAATAGCTATTGCAGTGAAGCATCTAACTACTGCATTGGGTTTGGAATTTGCATTTGAGCCTTCAGATTTTAAAACTGTGCTAACTAGGCTTAAGCATTTAGGTTTCTGATTTCAAGAATCTAGCTCCTCAAAACACCAGGTGTATCATATCCTTTCCCCGTGTTTGTGTACTTGAAAGGATAAGAAAGGGGTGTAGCCAGTGACCTGGAGGAGGGCCAAGAACTCCTCTGTCCAGCTCACCACTGTCATGTGTCGTGGCCATCTGAGAGCTAGTCCTTCTTTCATCAAATGAAACATGGTGGCCCGTTTGGTGGCAGTCCCTTGGAGATATTCAATCCTCAAAAGTGTTTTCCAGGCGTTCTACCTTGAGTCTCACAAGAGCTGTGTGAAACGTGAAAGCCAGTAAGGAACCGAGGTCATAAAGGAATTGCATGCACTGGGTCTTGCCTGGTGCTAAGCATTAACCAATCTTAAAGCCATAAAATGTCACCTCACAAAGCATAGCATTCGCACCATAGTTCAAGTGGCTTTTGATTTCCAGCACCACATATTCGCCCTCTCAGCGGTTTATGCCTAGGACCTAACTATGCAGGAATTTGCTTTTATGTGATAGGGGCTCAAACTCGGCTTCAGAAACAGCCAGGATTTTCAGTCTTGTTTTTACTATAGAGGCAGAGACTCTTCTAAGAAAGCCCCCTTTTCTCTCCAGCGTGATTCCAAATCCTCTTGACTCCATGAGGTTTGAACCTTGGGATTAAACACCTAGGTCAGAAAAGAGAGACTGGGGGCTGAAAGAAGACCAATAAGAAACCAGAGGCCAGCAAGGCAGGGAGATAGATGCCAAGGGCCACCTCAGCCACCAGAGATTCTGCCCCTGCTCTTGGAAGAATGGAGAAGCAAGGTGGGCTGTGAGGAGAACTGAGGATGTGTCACAGATACCTCAGGAACCACAGACGAGGAGCCCACAAACACCCACCCAGGGAGCCCGTGTGCTGTGGCCTTGCCAGCGACTCTAGTCGTGCATTCCACTTCAGTGTGGGTTTTAGGACTTCTTGATTTAGTTTCCAATTTGGGGCTGGCACCGTAATAATTTTACTACCCAAAGTAAACGTCTTGTAAACTAATGGGAAACATATTGTTTGGCACAGTTTATAATGTCAGGATTTATGGCTCTAACACTGAGGGTCTCTTTGACCTCGAAGACGATATAATGAAACCGCAATGTGCTACCAACGACTCGCTGTGATTTTTTATTAGTTCTCATAATTATCTCCTTATTAATTTGTATGCACATAATAAGCACTCACCTTCACAGTCTGTCCCGCTTCAGGGCCATCCTAGGAGAGAGAGAGAAAAAAAAGAAAAGAAAAGAAAAGAAAAGAAAAAAAAAACAGCAGAGGTGAGGCTAGATAGATGGTATCTCCTGTTTATTCAGAAATAGCTCTTATTAATAATTTAGATCCAATTTCATTGTGTGCTAATTTATAGTATTCTCAGGGGGCCCACGCACTTCCAGGGTGTGGGACCAGGCAGTTCTCCATTTCTGCCTGAGACTGAGAAGTGATGTGTAAAAAGGGTCTAAATTATCCAGCAAGCCAACCCCTTGCTACTTTGCATGCTCTTTGCTTCTGGCTATGGTTTTAATTGCATTAAAAGGCAGGCTGAAAATGTTTGGGGAGGTGAAGTATCACATCTTTGGTTATCTTTAAATCAGACATGGTAGCTTAATTAATGTCTGATTGCTCCAAGTCTCTACTCAGGAAATCGGGTGTAACCGTCATCCATTAAGCAAGAATATGGAGGATGACATGTGGGAAGAGCCCTCCGGAGTTAGGCTGATCTTGGAGAGGGGGTGGGAGTGTGCAGTGCGGCTGGACTTGTCTCTGACCTCGCTTCCTCTCCCAGCCTCTGAAGCCCAACAAAAATAATACCCTACTTAGAAATGAGCGGACTCGCCCAGGCTCCAGCCATAGGCAAGATGGAAGGATGTGCCTAGTAGGTCTTGGAGAGTGGAGCAGGAAGCATCTCTAAATCCAGACCTTCAGGAATGGAATCATCCCCTCCCACCCGCCATGACTTTGGCCAAATTTGCTTGCCTCTGTGAGCCTGCCAGTTAGGGGGAGAAATCCTCTCTGCCTGTTGCAAGAACTGTGTTCCTCAGCGCTCTGTGAACCGGAAGGTCCAGCGCACCTGTGGGTCATGCAACTAACTTTATAGGTTGTGGCTGATATTAAAAAACCAAGATGATTTGTTCTTTTACTTATGGGATTAGCTTTCTAGGGAGCCAGGCTAGATGAGTAGCCCTGGCATTTCCACTCCCCATGAATTTTCTTCTGGGATTTCATCAGGCTCTTGAGGTTTTCATGGATTCTTTCAAGAAAGACAGCCTTCACAGACTCTTAACGAACTCATATGTAGCTAAACTACCTGCTAGAAAGTAACTGAGATGGCTTCACATACAACACATCAAAGGGGTGACTTGTTTTGTGTTGCTTTGTTTTAACCTGATAAGCCATTTTAGTCTGAACTTTTAATGGCCTGAACACACTGGCTTTCTTTGTAGTCTCTCAGAAGGCCCGGGCAGGGCTGAAGCTCTAGCTCAGAGGTACGAACACCTTCCTGGAAAGTACAAGGTGCCGAATTGGATTCCTCTTCCACCTAATAATAATAATCATAGGAACAATTAATAATAATAATAATAATAATAATAATAATAATAATAACAATAAATAGCCTAAGCAGAAGAGAGCAAATAATAGTTTGGCAAAAGGACCAAGGACAGAGATCTCACAGAAACAATCTTTCCAGAGGGCAAGCACAAAGTCATTTTCTTTCTGATCCGTAAGAGGTCTATATGTGAAACGGTAACCCCAGAATTTTCCCTAGGGAACCTGCAGGGGCACATGGTGACTTAGTACTGATTTACACAACTCCCAGTCCATGACCCGGCATGGACTCGCTGATCCTAGCCTGGAAAGTATTAGCCAAGGCTCTACCAACGATTGCCAGGGGTGGAGGTATTGGTTTTATCACAGGATGTGGGCCACAGCCCGTCTTCCAATCTAGCTTTGGAACATTGATGGGCTCTAGTCCATCATTGTAGCTTTATTTATTTATTTATTTATTTATCTGCTTAACCAGGGTTTGAACTCATGATCTTGTACCTGCCAGGCAGGCACTTGTGCCATGGAACTCTCTCCCCAGCCCTGTTGTAGCTTACTTTAAGGATGGAGAATAGGTAGTCCCTGTGAGGGCAAGGCTCAGGATGACCCGCTTGGGCTGCTCCCCTGGAGGTGACTAAAGCAAGTGTCAATATCTGAAGTACCCAAAACACATTTGGTATGGAAGGAAAATGGCTTGGCTAGCTGTAGCTCCAGGCTCAGACTGCAACGCCTTGGTGCCTGTTAAAGGCCACGTCCAGCATTCCTACTGGCTTTGTACTGAGTGCTATAGATAGTTCCCGGGGGTCTATGGGACTGCAGCGCTCCTCAAGAACAGAAATAACCTTTTCTACTGTTACATAAAGCACAGCTGTGTCCTGGTGAAATGAGCGGCACACTGAGCCCACAGCCAGGATTTCTTTTCAAATCTTCCTTCTTGAAGAAAAATCGTTCTGACCATCCATACACTCACCTGACTGGCCAAGGTGAGCGAAATCCCTTGGAAATGTCTCTCTACCACTGTCCCTGCTCTCTGGGCCACCTGAAACCAGTCAGCCACTTCTTTGGGACATAGATCACGGAAGCGCTCCGCTGGCTGCAGAGGACACATGAGGGCGTTTCCAGGGTGATGAGCGAGGAGCACTTCACTTGCTTTGGGTACTTGTGACACCCACAACTCTGAGTCCCTCTGATTGAAGACCCTGAATTCTTAGGGACTGAGGGACGAAATAACATTTAACACCAATGAACTCCACAAAAAGGGCCTAAAAACATGGGTGGTTATACTCTGAAAGAGAAGCCTTGGATGAGTGGAAGAGCTTCTCTTCAGAAGAAAGCATGGGCATACAGGAGAGCAGTGCTTGCCATAATAATTGCAGCAAGAGCTAAGATCTGCCCAAGCACTATCTCCTGACCCCTGTCCTAAAGCTCTGCCTTTCCCCTGAATCAGGCACTAAGCTAGGGAAGCAGCTTAATAACAGGCTTCTCTAGGCTGGGCATCATGATTAAACGTTTCATTTACTTTCAAAGGAAATGATAGACATATGTAGCGAATAGCAAGAGCAGTTGATTTCATGTTTAAAAGGAATATTGATGCTTTGAAAATGTACAGTGAAATTCATTTATACCTAACGGCATTGCCACATTCTTATGGTGTGTATCTGGTTGTTCCCCCCTCCCTGCCCCATCCCCCAAAGTCTAGAGTTTGTGATTAACTCATGATCCACCGGGATTACGGATATGGCTGTTGCTGGGATTATGGGTGAGAGTGCTGTTGGGATTGCAGGTGTGAGCACTGTAGCCAGCCTGC